>CAIGRL010156709.1:0-13897 GCA_903798325.1 Fraxinus xanthoxyloides
TGCTCGAGCGGTCCCGCTCTGATTTCAACTTTCACGGATTGCAGGTTTGACTCCCGAGGTTCAACGCCTCAAAGTTGCCCTCCCCTCATTCTTTGGTCGGCAAGCCCGAACAACTGGCATACATGCATGTTATGAGTAGGATGTAAGATAAAATACTTGAATATGATCACATATCATTAGTGCACTGTTGGTAAGATAGGTCTCGCATCTAGTTGTTAGTGTGTTTGTCGTGCCGAATGGGGAGCTAAGCATTCTCATTGCTACACATGGTCTTTCATCTGGCGAGTCATTCTCGTTCAGTGTATCATTTTTCTGGAAATACAAATGAGAATCCACATGATTACATCTCACGCTTCCTAGAGATACAAGGTAACTTATTATATCAATGGGTGAAAGCATAAGTAATTCAGTTGATAGTTTATGTTGCTTGGTTATATCACCAACTCAATAGATAGCGTAATTGGACATTTGAGTCGAGAGTTGAGTTTAACCTAGCATCGAGGGTTTGATTGACCGATTGATTAAAAATATCTAATCTAATTATTCAGTCAAATCTAGACGTTATACATACAATATCCATCCAAATGGTACACTGGGCATCTTTTTTGGAAACAAGATTCAGCACCTGTTTAATACACATTCTTTCAAAACTCATTTCCAACTACACATTATTCAATAAAATAATATTTTTCATCACATCAATAACTTTTCCTCATTTTTAATCACGTATTTCTTATCATATCACTATTTAAAATATATTCTTTTTTCAATAATATCCATTATGTGAACGTCTCATTATAAATATTTTCTTACAAAAAAAAAAAAAACGTTGCACTTTTTGACCATTGGGTTAATATTAGAAACACGTGATATATTGGAAATATATATTTTTATAAGACTCCATATTAATTTCTATATTACATACATACGAAAATTTAACTATTAAAGTCTTGAACTATTAATCATTTACTATTCCACCTAGATTTACATTTTGAGTTATAATGACATTTATAAATTGAGGTCAAGGCCTAACTCAAAGTCAATTAGAAAAGTTCATAAAGTTTGAGGACCAAAGTAAAAGCTTGAAAAAGCTCAAGAGCCAAGTAGTGAAGTAGGATTGACAAGTAATCAACGAATTTTGCATCTGCTTTCTGCATTTTCACAAAAAAGGCTTGATGCATAGGCGCCAGCTCGTTCAATAAAAAAATAGAAAATAACATTCGGAGTTAGTGCGAACGTGCTAGTCCCTTGGTGCATGGACGCCACAACCTGATTTTCCATGTTTTATGAAACCTAATTTTCTGCCATCCATGGTATTTTAGACCTATTTTTAGGGTTAAAATGAGTCCTACACCTCAGATTTATAAGGTGAAATTATTTCCATTTTCGGGTGTTATTTGAAGGCGAATAAAGTGCAATTCAAAGTTTATTGAAGAGATTCAAGATGAAGGGTTGTACTAATATTTCTCATTATTTATTTCACATTATGAATTCTATTATAAACTTTTATTTTTAGATTTTAATAGTATACAATAAAACCTTATGAGCTATGTTAATTCAAAATTGGTCATTTTTTATTTAAATCTTGATGTTGGTTGGTTGTTTATTATTCATTAATTATGTTTTAATACTTAATAACCAATAAGACATGTTTGTGATTTATATTATGTTAGAGATGTTCAGTGTAATTTAGTACATGTGTGATTATAAAAAACATATGGTCTATAGAATATACATATATTCTTTTATGATTTATGAGATCATGAATAATGATATTTATGATTGAACAGATACTTATAGGATCACAATTCAATTAAAAATAATCAAGTTCACATATAATAATATAATTATTTGATTTTGAGAAAATGTATTAATTGATTTTGGACAACTGATTTCAAACTAAGCAAGATTTAATAATTAATGATTAATTAAGATCGTACAAATTGTTAGAATGTATATTTCAGTTGGTACTTAGGAAAAACTCAAAATCAAACTCAACTTGTCGAATATGTGTGATCTTGTTATAGAGTTAGTGTTAATTAAAATGTAACCAATAAACAATTTTCGTGGAATGATACTCTACTCATTCTATATTACATGTTTATCATTTGTATACTTGTAGAATAAAGTCGTAACAGAGGTCACTTGACTACTTGGGCTAGCTAGTTTTCACATACTACACTCTCGCTTTTAAGCAATGTTATAGAAAATTGCACATAGGCGTGCAAAAAGGTGGTCAACTTTTCTATTGATTTTTAATGTGCGCCTAGGCGCAATACTATTTGTTTATTTATTTTCTCGTTTTCATTTTTTTAGTTTGATATTTGATCCTCAAGTCTTGAGTCTTTTTTTTTTTTTTAAGTTTGAAATTTAAATTTTATAGATTAAGACTCTCCTAACTCACCAGATGAAAAAAAAATGGTATTGCATATTATTTTTATTTATTTACTAGTTTTAAAATAATAAAGCAATATAAAAAATAAGAAAAAAAATTATGCCTAGATAAAATTAGAAGCATCACCTGATCACAATTTATAACTTTTAGAACACTACTTCTAGTGTCTCATAAAGAAATAAATGTTAACTTCAAACTTTAGAAGATGAAAATAAACCAATGAGGAACGAAGAACCTTATGAAGGTCAAAAAAATTTATGACTCGATTGCTTCGCCTAAATGCTTGAGCTTGAAAACAACTTAAATAGTTTGGATCAAATAAGAAAGAATCGAACCAAAATCTTTAAACAAAAAACATAAAACCTTCTTAGTGATGTCAAAACCCATTAAACCCGATATCAAGGGTCCCATCCCGAAGTGGACTTAGATTCCCCGCCTAATTGAGAACGTGGAGGCTGAGCAAGTACGGGAATATGGTTTCCGCTTCATTACCACGTCCTATTTAAATATAAAATTATGCTATGTGTACATAAAAGTACACATATCCTTTTACATAATTGCCCCAAGATCCTAAAATCTATTTCAAAATATAAGTTTTTAATCACATAAAAATAAAAGAAGCACCATCCTTTCTAAATAAAATTTGGTGTGTTCTATATTTTTTTTACAAAAAAATTAATGATTTTCACCAACTAAAAAAAATAAAATTTAAAAATATAAATTTGGAAATAAACGGGCAAGAGACCTGCCTCGTCTCACTTTAATCGAATATAGAGGCGATAAAAAGACATAAATACTCAACAAGACTGAGGACAGGAATGGCTGCCCTCACCTTGATCCGTCCTATTGCATCCCTAGACCTTCTATCTTTTTCTTTACCTAGGTAAAAGTAGGGATCTAAAAACACTATTAAGCAAAGATTTGGGACCCCGAGTGTTGTTTTCTCTGTCTAATATTGAAGAGATTTGCATGAAAATAAAATGTTTCGAAGTATGACTAGTCTCGAAACCTGTTTTCTAGCTCCCCCAGACCAGAAGGTATAAGAGAGGGTTTAATTGCCTTGGCCTGGATGGCTCGACATATGGGTCGTGTCATGAACTAGCTTTCCTAGAAAAGCAACTTATTTTGATCTCCGTTTTGGGATAGCCTCCCCTATTCTGCCCCATCTCCACCCTCATGCCATTCTACTTGTTTTGAAAAATAAATCTTCATTTACGAGATTTATAATAATAATTTACAAGTTCTCTATCATGTAACGCATTAAAAAGTGATGAGAAGTTAAAGATATTTTATGCTCCATGTATGATAACATGGAGTATGAATATGACGAATAAATCAATTGCTCTTACAATTGGAAGTTAAATCAAGCCCTACTCCTAAATCTGTAATATATTTTATTTTCGGCATTAATAAAGTTTCACCTTGGAAGCTAGTAGAAAAACTCTTCATTTCTTTTATTTTCCTTCGTTGCTAATTAAACTTGTAGTGTTAACTCTAAACATATACAGTCATATCTTCCAATATACAGAGACCAGCGAGCTAGCCAGTGATGATAAATGTTGATGAGGGCCTCTCTCATCGACAAGATCTTGACCTCACTCATGCCTATCTGAAACTTGATGGTATGAAAGTAGATTTTTGATCTGAAACATATTATGGAGATGTTATTTATAATTGCTTGACTTCAAATATAAGATTTCATTAAAATTTTATAACTTATTACTCCGAATAAGAAACTTATCTACTCTAGCAATTGTTGTAGACTTATCTATTAACAATGTCGTATAGGGTCCTTCAGCGCGCGCGCGCACCACTGCATGTATTTGAGAGCCTAGCTAACTTATTTCCTGAATTATTGTCTACCTGCACAACACGAACATGCTTTAGGAGGACCAGCAACCCAGCAAGGAAAGGCCAATTACTGCGTACACCCCATACCCCTCCACTTGAATTAAGCAATTATAGAAACCAACTACCTCAAGATATAAAATAACGTTGTCACATTCATTAATATTAAATATTAATTTAAGGAGCGTTTTGGTTGTTATTTTTATAACGTTTGTCTTAATGAATACCAGCCTGTGTGGGACCTGTTACTCTTCCATCATTAGCATGTCAATTTTTATGAGGTTAAATGATTATTCATTCAAGATGTTGAATGCCCATATTTACCCCTTTTATTCTTTTGACAGATGCCTTTTCTCTCAATTTTATAAAATTTTATACATAAATAAATATCTCTCTATTTTAAAAATTAAATTATGGACTTGATGCTAATTTCTCGCTTCGAAGAATATTTTGAACTAAGTAAAAACTTTGTTTCTCCAACCCCAGATTTTTTTAGTGGACTTGGTTGAAAATTCCAATTCCAATAGGAAGTTTCTATAGCTATATTTTATTATTTTAAGATCTGGCCTTGAGAACATGAACTTTGTTAAGCACAAAGGTCGCATGGAAACAACAAAAGTCAATACTAAAATGTTCCTTATGCTTTTTAGGGTACCAACTAAAAATTTCACAAATATAAAATATTATAGTTGCTCCAGCCAGTGGCGAATCCAACACCCGGCGAGGTAGGACGGCCACCTATGCTGGATCCGTTGAGATTTACAAGTTGGATTTGGAGGGAGGCTGTGTGGGGTTGCAGACTTGCATTTGCGTTGTTGTAGGGAAGCTTGGAGCTTGGAGGGAGTAAGACGATGATTGTTTCTTGGGGCCACTTGTTTTGATTTTTTTTAAATTAGGCTCATTAATATTATGAATTGACAATAAGTTAAAACGTTGGTCAGCCTTCTCTCTTGTTGTCACTTCTTCCAAACCGACAATTGCAAACCCTGTTTGGCCCTTAAATTTGAAATTGTGGGTGAGCAATGAACTCTCTATCAAGTACGAGAACCACCGGTGCATTGTCATCCTCCGCTAGATGGCCACCCCACCCCCACCAATTCCATTTCATTAGCGACTGAGTTTGTGGATTGTAGGTGACTCATAATGTTATTTGATTTTTTATTTTTTATTTTGATTAATGATTTAAAGGTTGTTTATTTGTGATTTACATATATTGAATTGGTGATTTACAAATTTTACAAATTATATTAAATTGGTGATTCAAAGATTTGTGAGTTATATATATTTATTTTACAAATTATATTAAATTGGCGATTCAAAGATTTGTGAGTTATATATATTTATTTCTTTGTGATTTATATATGTTGAATTGGTGATTTATAGATTTGGGATTTATATATATTGATTTGTGATGTATATATGTTGAATGAGTGGTTTAAAATTTTATAGATTTATGATTTATTTATATTGAATTGGTGATTTAAAGATTCATGATTTATATATGTAGGATTTGTGATTTATATATGTTGATTTGTTAATAGATTATGATCAATTTTTTCAAGTTAAATGAAAGTCTCAACCTATTTCTTATAAATATAGGACTGTATTGTATTAGATTATATTTTCATATTTATATGATTTTACGTTTTAGTGCATTTATATATTAATTGAAGAATTTTAAAATTATTTAGTTAAATATTATTAAACGATCTCGCTATTGCGCACGCCAACGACCGCCCTAGCCCACGACAATTCCTAGATTTGTTACTGGCTCCATCTATATCAGAGCATCACTTATGCTCCATCTATATGACAGCTGCCTTTCTTGAGCCTCATCTATGCTTTAGCTATATCACAGCTGCTTATCTTTAGGGTCTTGCCTCTGCTTCGACTATATTATAGTTGCATATCTTCAGAGCATCACTTCTACTTTAACTTTATCACAGTTGTCCATCTTTAGAGTCTCGTATTTGTTCCAACTATATCACAGAGCATCGCCTCTGCTTCAACTATATAACAACTACCTATATCTTCGGAGAGCTCCCAACACTTTTGCATCAACTAAAACTTTTGCATCAACTGCATTACTACTGCATCTATCTTCAGAGAGCTCATCACGCCTATGCATCAACTACATCACAACTGCACATATCTTTAGAGTCCTCTCTTTGCCTTTGTATCATAGTTGCTGCATGTACCAATTTCCAGGTTCACACATCCATCTATGGCTTCGTCAAATAAAATTCACCAGAATCTAAAAGTCCATGCATTATATGAATATTCATAACCGAACTTAGTGGACTATTGTGATACTAGTATCGTAATAGCATTACATTTATTACTACTAGCATGTCATGACACTATTTTTATTAGTGTCAATATGCATGCCACATTATTTATATTATCATATTATTATTAACATGTTATTTGCTTCATACTGGCAATATTCATGCTATAAGTTGTGCATGCATATTATCTGCTATAACAAATTTATTTTACGTATGTGCAATGGAGATATTGTATTGTATTTTATGTTAGTTTAGTCCATATTACAGAGTAGATGTTGCCAAGTTTTTCGGCAATCATAAGTGTGATAGCTATCTCTTGGAGCGAGACGTAAAGTCTCTTCTCTTCGAAGTTGGTTCGTAAGCTCTCAGCATTACATCTTTCAATGCTAGTTATGAAGCTTCGTCTCTTTGAGAAAATTCAAGCTCATCCCCCAATTTCAAAGACAGTTCATAAGACTTCAGTTATTAGAGCTGCTCATATTTCAAAGGCTCTCGCCTAGTTGACAATTATATTATAAATTACGCTACATACTAGTGACAAAAGGGCTCTCACATTGACCGACTCAACGTCGACTATGTCAATTGGATTGCGTCAATCGAGTCAAATAACCTCGTCTTGGGCTTGGACTCCATCCACTAGCTCCACTTGATTCTTTTCTCCTTACTATGTGTGCGAGCGCGCACACGCGTATTTGTGTGAATTCATTTAACTCGAGGTAATATATTCTAACTCTGGTCAAAATGTCTTCACCCGTCATTTGCGCTCATTCTCTCCTGTCCTATCGTTGATTTAACTATTGAAGTGCAAATGATCATCGGACATTTTCTCGATCAGTGATTTTTGCACCTTAACGGTGTGTCCTGTGCGAATGTGATGTCTACATGGAGGGAAAATGGTTGAAATTTTGTTAGCCACTCGATCTGCCGGATTTTGAGATCAACAAATGAGTATACTTAATATATAGTCTGAATTCTTAATTCTGTGATCAAATACCTTCAGCATTCACATTTTTAATAAATGGATAACGGCATCCATATCATGGAAATTTGTACCATACATAATCGAATATAGGATAAGACAAAGGGAAGGATATAATTCAGTCAATGCTAGATGTTGTTATGATCAAGTGAGACGTACATCTTACAGTAAGATCGACTGATTAAGTATTGCATACTTGATTTGACGTAAAATGTAAGCTTTGAAATCCATAAAGATAGAGATTTTGTCCTTCAATACAATAGGAAATAATAAATTAAGAAAATTAATGATAGACAAATAACTATAGTACAAGAACGAGGGGCGATGGAGTGACGTACCGTTCAAGCCAATTTTTCAAGCTTTTCTCGAAAAAGTCTGGTGAAAGTTATCATAAAGAGGATTTCTGTAATTCTCCATTTCCCGAAAGGAAGAGCGTGGTTTTTTTTCCCCTTTTTGCAAGGACCAAGAGATTGAATTTAACCGTAAGAGAATGTTTGAACATCAATGACTGAACAAGTTTTTTCCAACAAGAAAGTGCACAGTGATAGATTTTTTTCTTTGTAAATCCGTCGCTTATACAATAATCACTTATGATTATCGTATGGATTTGACTCACTCACATTACATCGTGCCTTTTTTTTTCCTCCATAAATCCATCACACCGCCTGATGTCACGTTTTATCTGTAATTGTACGGTTGCAGCTATAAAATGGTTGTCCGATATAATTATTTTTTCATGCGCATTTGAGTTCTTTATTTTTTTGGTCAAAGGCCTGCAATCAAGTACCAAAATACTTCATTTTTGTAATAAAATAACAATCATGTTTCTTGTACATTTTTTTACATTATTTTTGACATTATATCACGTGACGATATGTGATTGAACAGTTTAAAAAAATACACACATTTAAAGCACAATGTCAAACAAGATGTAATACGTAAAATGTAGGCTTAACATAATTCATAAAATAAAAGTTGGTCTGCAGTATCCGAAGCCTTGAGAATGCGTGTTGGCCCTGTGAGACAGGCACCCCCTTTGAGAAAAATGGAAGCATTTAAGTCAATAAAAACGGATGTGGACTTCTAGGAATAATCAATCAAAAACCACATCGTTACCCTATTTTTAATTAAAACTCCCAACTGTTTCAAGAGCCTCTCAATTATCAACTCGCGAACTGGTTTAAATCACCATAAATCAAATTCTTGACCTTGGAGAGCTTGTTGGTCAAATGATGATCACTGCTTAGTTCCAGTTATATATTGTAAGGAAGTGGACTCGACAAAATTATATAATAGTTCTTTCTAAAGTGCATTACGAGGAGTTGCTCGAACTTATAAATTTACACGAATCATACAATTTATTCGATCTTACCATGTTCAGTGTCAAATATCTAGCTATTCAAAATTTGTGATGTGTCAAATCCAATATAGTTCTTCGTACTGAAAATCTTCAATACCAACTGGAAAATCTTTTCTACAAGTTGCTAAGCAACCAATTATAACATAATGATGACATTGTAGATATTCTTTATGAATTTGAGGACATGTTGATCCCTATTTTTAGTATATAATGTTTTTTAAAATGGTAGATTAATACAGAGAATGCGTAGATAAAAAGTAAAGAAAAAAAATTCGAGTTGTGTATAATATTATTTTATTTAAAAAATGTATAAATGAAGAGAGAAAATGTATTTAAAAAAAAAATGAAAATGGTTATAAATGCTAAAAGCCTAAAACCGTAGCTTTAGTCAACTCTACATAATTGGAGTCCCTTTTAGTTCGCCATTATCTTATTTTGTTGGCCTTTTAAGGTACTGAACCTGATGAAAAGATTGACAGTCTAGAGATAGTAGATATACAGAACCAAAAACCTGGGCTGCCGGCTGCCTCATGTTTCTGAAATAGATGGTGAAAAGTCAAAATTGTCCCTCAGAAGTTAAACTTGTTTTTTGTTCCTTGGCACTATTATTATTATGGATATAAATGTATGTATATTTCTTTTAACAGTAACGACTGTTTTTAATAGGTTGGTTCTTTTTGGGATGGAGAAGAAAAAAAAAAAGCTCACAAAAGCAAATAATGAAATGAAAAATATTACCAAAAAAAATATGAGTGGCTGAAAACAGTAACTACAGCAATTAATACAAGAACAGTAATGTTAACAGAAGGTACAAGAAGCTGCAAAGCAAGAGCATTAACACCTGCATCTAGTCCTTATTTTTCTTCCTCCTCTATTTTTTTGGCCACTCAACTTTGCTGGACTGTCCATAACCTCATTTAAAACAAGCACAGAAAAAGCAACAAGCCTTGCTACAATTAATTCTAATTCAGTAGAAAGAAAAGAAGACAGAAGAAATGAAGACTGAGAGCAGAAAGAACTACATAGTTGAATTCTAAAACTAGTCATTAGAATTGATAGTAGCAAAGCCCTCATAACATTTTGTCACTTAGTTGTGAAGAGGATTGGGCCCTGTGTGTACTAATCTCTTTTCTTCTTCATACAACTTGTCTGAAGAACTCCCATTGTTCTCAGGACTCAAACTTTGGGATGGACTTGAAGCTTCAGCGTCCAGAAACCGGGCTTTTCTTGCCGGAAACAATCTATAACTACCTGCTGCATTTTTACTTATCTTCTCAGAAGAAGTTAAACAAATTTCTGAAAACATTAAGAGCAACATAAAAGAAGAAACAGCAATTCTTGTTGTAGAATCCCATGTTTTTCTTCTTCTTCTAGTTGGTTCCCCTTCCATGATAACTTTCATATGAGTTCACCAACTTAAAACACAAAAAAATGTGAGAATTCCTCAAAACAGGCTAGAGATCTTTTAGTACTTTTTTGGGAAAATCTAAACCCTACTGCAAGATAGAAAGAGAGAGAGAGAGAGAGAGAGAGAGGAGAGGGAGTTGTATGGTTTCCTTATCTTATGGGTCTACTCACATGATCTTGGGCCTTGATTCGTGGAACCTTCTTATACATATCTTATTTCTCCTGCGAATCTTGGAACTCTGGACCTTTTTACTTGTAGGTAAACAAGAACGAATTTGATATGCATGTTAGTTTTTGGCATCTGTTTACTATATATAATAATATATACTTACATTATTATATATGTATAGTTTTGAGGTTGGAGAAAGAAGGGTATGGGAGAGTGGGACTGTCCAGTATTAATAGCCGTTGTCTGCGGACTCTATATATTTGACCTTTTAAATCTGAAAAAATCACTCAAACTGGAAATTTTGACACAAAATTTTGACAATCAACTACTTGGCTTGGAATTAAATCTCGGGTCAAACCAGGGGCACCATATTAGATGGGGAGGGTCTGCCCCAACAGATACCCCTCCATTTTGACTTTGGATTTAACCCAGGGTCAAGCAGTGTTATTCAACCAACATTTGGTGTACATTCATGGAAAGTTGGAAAAGTTTAAAAAAATAAGGCGAATCACAATTCGCTACACCAACTCTGTCAACTTTCCTGCTCAAAAATCCCTGTTTGAGTGCTTAATTTGGAGAGCTTTGGTGAATTTTGACGGTGTAGTACGACTTTCTGTGTGGCTGATTTGCTATAGGCTGTTTGGCTACATAACACTTCAGCACTGCTGGTTATCAAACTCATAAAATTGTATCGTTACCTTTATTTTAAATTCATGATTCATCTTTTAGTTTTATTACAATACAAACAATTCGTTTACTTCTCTTTCAAATGTGAGGAATTTGCTGATCTGTAGGATGGGAAGGAAGATACATTAAAAAATTTGTTAATGAAACGGTATTGCTATTCGTATAGGCAAAAAGATAAAATATTTTTCTTAAAAATAGAGTAAGACTATATAGCGATTAGCATTAGTTAGACGAGAGGGATCCTAATTCATTGTTCAATAGAGTTGATATGCATTTTGATTAATTTATTGAACAATAAATTTAGAATTCCACCCCACAGCGAAATCATAAATTTTAAAGAAAGTATTTCTGGCAATTATACTTTTGTAGTCGAATCATAATTTTTGTCTCACCGGTCAACAATCTTGTTACTTTTAAAGATAGAGGCACAAGGTGTGCTTAAATTGAAAGAATGATAATTTCTTTTGTGATTAATTTGAAACTAAAAGAAGTTAAGTGGCCACAGTGAAATAATACTATAAATTGGGTGATTGGAACTGTTATTAAGCAAAACGAGGGTATCGGTGTGATTGAAAATCTTGGATGGTTTAACATGGTATTATACCAATAAATTATTTTTTTCTTCAATAATCAAACCAGCGCAGTGGAGTATAGTGCAACATTTACATAAATATAGTTCTATTCTAGTCCATCCTTTCATAAAAATTGTGTACTATCGAGATATCGATGAGTATAAATAAACTTTTAGCGATTCGTCAACTTATGCAATAATACTCCTCTACAAATTACCATCGGACTTTTCAAATGATCGTAATATTGTCGGTAATTTTTGACATTTTTTTCGTGTCACTAACCACGGAACCATGACTAATTCAAGTTATTTCTAAATTTCTGGAAATTTGAACATCAATGATGAAAAATACATGCTTGATGACATGTTTGATTTTTGTCATTCAAGCAATCACTCTGCAAATAACGACATACAAATACATACAATTAAAACAGTGGAACAATAAATTATTATAAAGCACTAAGTAATTATTTGATTAATTGGGGATCATAAATGAGACAAGAACATAAGCAACGTGATAATTTAATCCGGTCAAAGATAATAAATATGCTTTGAAATAAATAAATCAACTTTTAGTAAGACCTACATAAACCAGCTACTAGAATAATGATAAGAGTGTTTTATTAATTTATTTCTTCATATTTGAACATTTATATGCTCCTAATTTACTTGACTATTTATTTGATTAGGTGAAGTTTCTTTACCGACATAAAATTGTAACGTACGCAACGGAAAAAAACATAAAAGCATACTAGCTTTCAGACACGGTCCATAAAACCAGTGAATGAGTCAATAATTCTTTTTCGTTTCAAATTAAGGTAGTTGTCATTTATTAGACTCAAATCTCAAAGTTATAAAGCATGGTCGTCCAGTTTACTTGAAATTGTTTTTTTTAAATTGAGATAAGTTATATTCTACCGTCGATATCTTAGGAGGATTCCAGTTTGAGTCGTCAACATGTTTTGTATTGACTCGTAACAGTATCTCACTTATGACTATCAAATTTGCTTGTAGATTTCTTGTTGTTCTGTTCCGTCCGTAGAGGGGCTATTTTTGCAAGTTTTCACTTCTTCCAGTTTGGTGTGATCATCTAGAGAGGATTTGTTGTACTTTACGGACATGAAGATAGTTTTTTTAAGGGTCATATAAGGTTAATGATTGGATCCGGAGGGAAATCTATAGTAAATTATTTGTTTAAGTCAACAATGGGAAGAAATAAAACGGCCACATTAATTTCATTTCTCTACATGAACAGTAAACATAATTTTTGCGTGTAAATCAAATAAAGCAGCCACATTAATTTCATTTGTCTGTATGAACAATACAAATTATTATGCCTCTTTCGTGTGATGAATAGTATAGAACGAGTTGGAAACCATTTAGTGTGAACACTGTGTTTCAAGACGAATAGTGATGTTGGCATCCTCTCATTTAAGAGGAGGAGGATATCCATTCTAAATCTTTTTCGACCACTTTTAAAGTTTTTAAATTTATCATATTAATCACCATTATATTCCAACATTCTAAAACACGCAAAGCTCATTAGTTTAGGAAATATAATTATAAATTAAAGTAAATTTTAACTTTTTCATTTTGTTTAGGATCGATTTAACGAGCATCAAGTGGAGCCAAAATTATGCGAAAACCAAATAATTTCCACTCCACAATGTCTCTGTCATAAACTTCACGTCCAAGATGGAAGGAGACAAAAAATAAGCACTTTAACCAATACTATGAATAGAGCAGCAACTGAAAACTGGGGACACCATGGATATTTGGGATTTTCTGACCAATCTTATAGCTACACATTGCCACTAATATCGGGACAATGAGTAGTGGGAATAGTCATACAATTAAATCCCTGTTTGGTTTGCCCAAAAATCATTTTTTTTAAGTAGATTTTGTTAAAAGTTACATGAAATTTATGATTGAAAAGTTGATAAAAGTTATAATTCCATAAATATCTAATTAAAAATTATGAATGTGAGAAAAATAAATTTTAAAAAATTTGGAACCAAACAAGGACTAAATTTTATGGTCGAATGTAAGGTTTACTTCGCCGTACTAAAGCATTATGTATTATTATTATTATTGTAAGGCTAAACAATCAGACGGTTGCACGGTAAGAAAGGAAAAACCCCCAATATAAATTTGAAGCCAATGACTTGTACCAATATTCAAAAGACTTGGACA
>CAIGRL010156727.1:0-11476 GCA_903798325.1 Fraxinus xanthoxyloides
TAGTTTTACGACGATAAGCACCACCTAGTGTGGCGATTCCACACTCGACTCAAACCTTGATTGTCACGCTGCATAGGCACAAGCCCGACGGCTTAATCTCGGAAGTTTGCCATTCAGACCCGGGGGCAGCATTAGGATCATACAACAGGGTGTTATAACCCGGATACTCCTGTACCGGGAACAGCAAAAGCTTACCATCTAGTATGCCAAATCGAAACCCGATGCTCGAGCTCCCAGTCACGGGAACTGGCACCATCTTCCATGAATTTTCTGCTGGGTTAAATATAGCCAGTTTCCGTTGATTCTTCCACTCCATGCAAAAGAGCTCCTTCCCGAGCATGGCTTGTGCAGTAACCANATAAGCACCACCTAGTGTGGCGATTCCACACTCGACTCAAACCTTGATTGTCACGCTGCATAGGCACAAGCCCGACGGCTTAATCTCGGAAGTTTGCCATTCAGACCCGGGGGCAGCATTAGGATCATACAACAGGGTGTTATAACCCGGATACTCCTGTACCGGGAACAGCAAAAGCTTACCATCTAGTATGCCAAATCGAAACCCGATGCTCGAGCTCCCAGTCACGGGAACTGGCACCATCTTCCATGAATTTTCTGCTGGGTTAAATATAGCCAGTTTCCGTTGATTCTTCCACTCCATGCAAAAGAGCTCCTTCCCGAGCATGGCTTGTGCAGTAACCATGACACAACCATTTTTCATCTCACACCATGTGTGCATATCAGGGTTATAAACATCGATGAACCTTGAGTTTCCAATTGTGAAACTTGACCTCCCGCCCATAACATATAGCTTTCCCTCAAACCCACATGCAAAACATCCCCACCTTGGGCGGCGTAGACTCTCGATTAGAGTCCACTTGTCAGTATCTGGGTCGTACACCTCAGCACAAGAGAGAGATTCACCATCTATGCCATATCCTCCAACTGCATAGACCATGCCATTTAACTCGGCACAAGCAAAGTCATAACGCGCCACATTCATGCTAGCCAATTTGCTCCAGCTACAAAATATAATTAGTCGATATATATCTAAATCAGACCAAGAAAGACGAGGCTATTATATTTTCAGGATCTTTTCCAGCAAGCACATAATCAAAAGATAAATTACACGTGATAAATTTCTAGCTCAACGTTTGATGCTCGAGTGGAGTATTAGAATTCATGAACGCATACGATATCATGGAGTAGCACATTTCCTATTGCAAAATTAATCTGAAAAGTTTATGAAGCCAGTTGACAATGTATGATAAATGATTTAGATGGAATTGTATCTTTTAATGAGCCAAGATTCTCAAGAATAAAAGCCTAGCAAATTAATTGTTATAAGAGGATTTTATCACCATTCATGATGACCACAAGTTCAATTCCCAGTCGATCTGTTCTCAACCAGTATCAGCTTGAAAAAAATATCAGTGTTAGGGATGAAAATAAATTAGTGAATCATCAGAAAAGCAAGCTACAGATCTGATCGAAGTCAGTTGACTTGAGGGAGAAATCTAGTTTAAGAATTGACTCGTTCTGATGTTCACGACAGAACACAGTAAAATCAACATAGTAGGAGAGTAGAGGGGCACTATAACAAGGAAATGCCATAAAGGCATAAATTTGAACTGTTATAGACACGCTTATTAGTTTAATATGATGCAGCTTTTAAAAAGTACACTGATCGCTCAAATTTGAGGGGTCAATAAAATATGGGACCTTGGCTTATTCGATTTTAACTAACCCCCAAGTTATACGAGTCATCATGATGCAAATTGAGCATAGATCAGTTCTAGAAAGTACAAAAGTTTAATTAGCTAAAGTTGGAAGCAGAAAAAAAAAAAAATATTCCTAACGGAGATGCACAGAATGATAAGGGGAAAGGTGGAAAACCTGTCGAGGCAAGAATCATATTGGTAAACATCTGCAGAGGCAGACCCAGTTCCGTCGACCATAGAATAGCCAGCAATGACGAGAAGCTTTCCGTGAAGAACCACCACAGCAAAACCGGCTTTTGCAGGACCCGGCATTGGTGAAAGTTGCTGGTGTTTACATCCCAAGCAATTTAAAACCTCCCAGTGGCTTTCTTTTCCTTCAGAATCCATACTAAGGACATATAACCATTCCTCAAGCACCCCTGATAATTTCCTAACAGTTATGAACTCTTTGCTTTTGATAAACGACCTCCATCGCTTGCTTACGACCCCCATGGCTGGAAAATTAGATCGAGGAACAAGAGCTAGACAGTATTTCGCCACATCATCAGGCAATCCAGGCAAGATGGGACAATAATAACGATCATTAATCTTTGAAGCTGGGGTATCTTGCTCATGTAAATTGGAGAAACACATATCGGATACAGTAATTCACTTCTTCAAGCAAAAAAGACGTGTCTTTAGAATCTATCAATGCAACTAAACGATTGTAACCTAATTAAATAAATTCACGGTATCCTTCGCTTATGGGAATTCTACAAGACCAAGCCATTAACAATGCCGCAAATCGAATCAAATGAGCTGTAGAGGGCATCGTTTTCCTATGCTTCGTCCAATCATGTTCAAATTCCATACCAACTCTCCTACAGTAATTTGGCTTACTCGCACCAACCAGGTTGATACCAAATTTAAAATCTCCTGATGCGTTTTTTCCCGTGCACGTTGCCGAAATATCTAATAGATAACAGACGTGAAAGAAAGCCATATAACATAAAAAATAAGTAAATATCTAAATTGAAAGAATAGTTGAAATAAGGAAAAATCTGTACAAGGTTGAAATACCTGCCAATGCCATCACCTATCACGTTTTAACCTGCGGTGACTTCCATTTTTGACGGCTAAATAATCCTACAGTTATTCGTAAAGAGGAGGAAAAACAAATAAATCAAAACAAGAGTTTTCGATGAATAACTAACTAGAATAAGAAAGTCATTCCAAAAATGTTTAGAACACGACCGATCATATGTACAATAAAGCTAATTATATAATTGGCTAGCCAAATATAAATAACATAAAGTCAAATGGCAACCAACAATGAAAACATGCATCAACCAACAATAAAATCGGCACATGTTTAGTAATCTTTTTATAGATTCAAATTCAAATATCAAGTTCACCAACCCACCACCAACTATTCTCATTAGTCACCCGCCAAACACCCCACACCCACAACCTCATTGGTAACTCAAACAGTCAAAAGTAAGGAAAAGAATAAGTCAAAAAGAAACATAACTGATAACACCACTGAAATTTCGATAGAATATTAGATGCCATTTTCATAGTTGCAGAAGTCACCGACGTTACAGAATAAATATCTTAACTTTACAGTTACGAAACAGTAATTACTGCTCATAAACAGGTGTTTTATGTTAATCGAGGATTTAAGCAGTTAAAAGTTCGTGAATAGAAAAAATCAAAGGAAAAAAAAAATGGTTTTCTAAAAATCAAAATACAAAATTACATTATGAATTTCAAATTCGATTATTTATACCAAAATTAGATCGACCGTTCATCTAATCAAATTAGAAACTGAATCCACATATAGTGATTTCTATAGCCACTGATTAAGCAAATCACTAAATCTAACAAATTCAGCTGAAAAAATATAGAAAAAAGCTAAAAATTACCCGAAAATCAGTCGGAATCCTTGTTAGACAGTTGAGGTAAAGAAGTGATATTGATTATAAATTTATAATTGAAAAAAGAAGACAGAATTGTTGGATAAGGATATGTATAGGAATGGGCAAAGAATATTGGGGGAAATGGTCGAGATCTCTCGTGATCATGGAAAGTGCAGGGATTTAAAGAATTCGGAATGGGCAAATGGCAGAAACGCGTTAGAAGATAGATAGATATTTTCTAACAAGGTATTGTAGATTTTGGAATCATATTGTATAGCATGTCTCACGTTTTCATTTTTTTACTGGGCGGAGCCCCACTTATTGGGAATTTTTTTTTGGTACAAATAGCAAAATTCATCATAAAATTAGAATCGAGCTTTTCAACGTTTCACGTAAGAATAATTTTAATTGTACATAAGTAGCTACATAATGATTTACATACATATGAAGTGTCAAACAAAGAGCGAATAGTTTTTTTTTGGGTCGAAGAAGTTCTAACACAATCATATTTTATCCACACCATCTGTATGTAAATCATTATGTAAATGTAGCACAGTCGATTTGAGTTTTCATGCAATGACAACCGTAAATATAGACATTCAGTTGAATTTAATAGAGGTTTAGAGCACTCTAACAGTGTTGTAAAATAGATCCAAATTGCGATTTATATTTCTAAAATGATGGAAAACCTCTACAATATAAAGATGCAAAAGAAATTCAAATTGAATATCTTCTCATTGGAATAAAATTTGAATTTAAATACATCGAAATGTAAATGAACATGCATTTTAATAGTGTTTCTCTTTTCTTCTAGTTCCGAGTAATGTGAATTTCGACGTCCACATTGATGATTTTAGTCACTTAAGGACTCAGATTCACATATTAAAATTTATTAAGAACTGAAAATATGAAAGCTGGAACCGTCCCGATGACCTAATTTTTCCATTTAAAATCGATGCACTAATTGTTTTCCATTATTTTATTGGTTTCTCATTGTAATTCAATATAAATAAGTTACAAGGTGAAAGTTTTATCGGATTCACCACTAAAATCGTCTTGAAAAATTAGTGATTTGGCTTAATCAGTTGTATAAATCAATGTTTTGTAAAAGAAATGATCAAAATTCTCTGTGGAATTGTCACCTAATCATTAAATACTTTAAGAAGTCAAGGTTTGCATCAAAGAAATTAAAAACGAAATTATTTGAAATGTCGTGATAATTTAATGAAAATTTGGGTATTTTGTGCCATTTTGAACTTAGTGTATAACAACGATGAAAAGTTGAAAGTAAATTGTTCCTTTTAAAAATTGAGAACAAAGTCGTCATTGAAAAGATATATTGAGGACCACTGGTGCAATTTTTCTGTTCAACAATTAATGTAAATGCTGTTCTATTCAATCGCTTTAAGCTTTTAATACCTGTGACAAAATGCTGTGAGATTACAAGTTGGCGAATAAAAAAATTATAAGAAATATAGGCTTAAAAAATAAAGTTTGATCAACTTATAATCTTAAAATATCTTTGCCAAACGGGGCTTAAATTTATAATTTATCACGATATCAAAACATATGATTGCAGTAGAAGAAGATATTTACAAGGACCTAAATTGGAAAAGTTAAGGTTTATTGACAAGATTCTACTTATAAAAAAATATCATTTCGTTAATGGAGAAAAGGGAACACATACTAACGAAAAATATCGACAATGTTTACCATGAGCTACTTATGTTACAAAATTAGATCGACATTAATAAATGATGTAACAAAATTTAATGAACCAATTATGGTGTGAATGTCAATGTTATAAAAATCCGACCGGATTGCCAATTCAAATGGAAATCAGTTCAATATTCGATCAAGTTATATGCTAACAATCGAATATTTAGAACCAGTTTCTACCACCTATTCGATCCAATAATTCACGTAATCTTTCATTTTTTTTCAAGTCAATATTCGAGTCATTATCATTGAAAACTATCTACCAATCAATGGGGGATATCTCAAGAGATACTAAAAATTCCACTTATGATTCTAACAAAACATTGACATGGACAGGTGATTCTATACTACACAGCAATTTGTGTGGTTGATTCCATTGAAACCTACAACCTCAAAAATGTAAACCTCAAAAATTGCTGTGGAAGTAAAAACATCCTTAGTCTGGGATCAAGTGTGTGGCTACTAGCTTCACATATGGTTGATTGAAACGAGACATTACATCGTCACAAACCATTGATAGGAATTCTAGAAAGTGCGAAAAGCTGTCAAACTCATGCCCCACCAAAGTTATGGATGGAGATTCGTTGGGTATCCACAACTTCATATAACCCATAATTTTTATCAACATATTCCATAAAACCCACATCTTATATTCTACAAAAAATACTTCACTAAAGATACACGAATTTATCCACACTTCGTAAGACCCGCATTTTTTATCAACATATTCCATAAGATTCATCTCTTATAATCTACAAAAAGCTTTACCAAAGATACACTAATTTATCCGCGCATTTCGTAGGACCTACAACCACCGCTAACTTATTATCCGCACATTTCACGAGACCCATAATCACTCCCAGCATGCTAGCTAGAAATTGGAATCAAGCAGAAAAGTTCATTCATCCTAATCATATACAAAAGTCATCAAAATATCAAGGGGCCAAACCTGTTGTAAGCCAACATGTTCCAATCACTTCTTTTTATATTTTAAAATAGCAAATGAACTCAAAGCTGATGTAAGTTTAGAACATAAAAAATACAGACCAAATAGCCAAAAATTCCCCCCAAAAAGGGAATTTAATATGTTGTTTTTGTGGGTCTTAGAGTTATCTATGCATTGAGTTATTCCGACGTAGAATTTTACAGCCCATTGGTATATTTCGAAAACGTGCGTACAAATTCTTGACAATTACCAATTTGAACCACTTAAGATAACCAGCTTTTACTTAACAATATTTTACAGATCAAGACCACTAAAATTGGTAACTGACTCGGTAAAGGAAAATTTGGATATCTTTTCTAGAGATTTCAGCAACAACGGGTGAGGTTCTACAAGCTAGAATCAGCTTAGCAATCAACTTATCCATGACACACTATATAGAGTGTTTGCTTGGCTAAGGAACATGTGGTTAAAAAGTAGATGAAGTTGTGGGTCATAAGGAATGCGTGGTTAAAAATGATGTTTGACCAGCATATAAGCACTGCATCAACATAGATGAAAATGTCAAATACAACAGAGTATACGTTCCAAGCAACAGTCAGAATTTGAAAACTCACTCTCATGTCTTCATTTCACCCTACAAATCCAGACATGTTAACACTGAAAAGCCACCAAGAATAAGTTTCAAAGCAAAACAAGCAGTGGATTCACTCCCTCAAGACAATCTGTTCAATTCTAGTTCTAAGAAAAATCCGCTAAGTCAAACAAAACTATCAAGTTCCTTGTCAACAACCTCAGTGGCATCATGCTTACACACTAGGCTACCCTTTTCCAAAAGTGATGATCCAAACCAAGTTCTATTGGACTTGCTAAGTTTTATACAAGTTATCATAACCCTAACTCCCGTACTCGTGAGCAAAATCTAAGCACACACACCAACACCAGGGTCACATCCCTTTGTACAGAGAATCAATTGAGAAAGTCACGATAAATTACTGGGACTCGCCCCTAATGCTTGAGTCATCCAGATGTTTCAGCACTATGTAGCCAAGTTAATTTGGAAATGGGCGAACTAGCCTGTGAGATTATATGCTTAGGTATATTGTAAGAGCTTGATAACGATCTCCCTATCAACTGTAAACTACAAGGCATACTATCACCTTCCATAGATTCAAAAATCTCAATGAACATGTGCTAAGGTGGACTAAAAATCTAACTAACCCTAATGGATAAAAACGAATGACAATTATAACCAAAATAACATCAACATATCAAGATGTCCAAGACCAATACATGTAAGATCATACTCGGGAAAAATGAAAGCAAAAGGGCAAGTCTTGAGGCGCCGTAAAGACTAAACTTCTTCAATTCCAAAAGGCCACCCTTTCCCAAAACAGGGGAAAAAGGAACCCTGATAAAGTAACACATTATGCTAGCTAAGCCAAATGACCTACTTCTTAGAAGTCTTCTTCTTTGGACCAGATTTAGCAGCAAGTGGCTTGGGATGCTTCTCAGCCTCACTTGGGTCCAAGCAGTTTAGAGGGTGGCGATTAAAGAAGGGCCAATTGGGAATTACAATTAGAGAGGTCAAGACAACACCAGCTGCATATATTAGCAGCATTGTTTGAAATGATCCCAACACGTACCCCACAATGAATGCCACCAAAGCAAAAGATACCAGCATCAACTGCATCAGATGCTCCGCTAACTTTTGTCCTTGCCAATCCATCTAGCATAAGATCATGCAAAATTTAGTTAACACTTTAAAAATTATTCAGTATGCAGACATGCACTACCCGTAAATGTATAATTCCTACATATGACAGATCTTTACGTTCTAAGCCTTCCAAGGAGGTAACAACATAGTCTAGTTTGTGTATAAGGGCTTCGAACCCCTGACGGAAACATGAAATATTGCTAGAGAAGTAGCCATATAGAAAGGGATTCGGTTTTCCTAAGCAATTATTTGGTAAATTTCTACCATTAACACTCTACGAATATTATGCAGGGCTTCAGAGACTCAATATAAGAAATGAATTCCATGGAACTTAAAAGTAATAGAAATTCAGTCATTTGTTTTTTCTAAATTACTCATAATTTGGGGAAATTGAAAAAATTCCTACAACAAAATTCACGAATTGAAAATCAGTTTCTATGCTTATAATAAAGAAAAACTACAAAGGAAAAATCTTACAATGCTCCAATATAACTCTCTTAACAAGGTCCAATCTTATTAGATAGAAACCCCAAAACTCAATACAGTTGATCCATCTAAAAAGCTCGAAATAGCAGTCAGATTTTGAGATAGGTGTTCTCAAACGAGCCACCCCCCTTAAAATTGGATCAGGCCAATAAAGCTCGATTTGCTAACGCTCTTAAACCCATAAACCATACACCAGCAGACGGAACATATATGCTCGCTTTCGCGTTCGTGTTTGTTAATAGACAAAAATAAAATAAAATTGAATGTAAATAATTTACAGTGGATCTTTAAAGGAATAATGAATCCAAAGTATACATCAATTCAAAAGTGGACGATTAATTAATAAACACATAAATCTTACATCTGTATATATACATATGCAATTAGGGTTCTCACCGGAGAAGTAGCCGCGGTAGAAAGGATTGTCCGGTGAAGCAACGGCACAAGGACACGGAGATTATACTAACAGTTGATTCGAGCGTAGAAAAAGAACCAATTAAAGCAGGTAACAGCGAGATTTAACTCGGGCTGTAATTATATTTTGACAGCACCAAACAACCTATTAAGAAGAATTTTTCACAATGGCCTTCCTGCGGATAGTAAAATAGTAAAATGGTTTCTATGTAAAGCTATATTAGTAAAATAGCAACCGGATGTGTTCTAAGATTTTCGGCATTTTGAGTTTTTTGAGTAAAATTGCACATTCACCATTTTTTTTTATTTTAATTATAATCGATCTGATTTGGTCCATGACTAAGATGGAAACTATAGTGCGAGAAAATGGACGATGCAATGGAAGGGTAAGGGTCTTGCATTAAAGAAATTACGGACTAGAAGAGATGATTTAAGGGTAGATCTCTCAAAGCTGCACCAGATCGTACACGGTGCAAGTGAAAGAAAAAGCTGGTTTAAATAATTTTCTTCACGAACATCATCACTTTCTTGATGTTTTTTCTTTATCAAATTACAAAGATTCTTATTAGTTATCTTGAGAGAGAAACTTCGATAGAATAACGCTATATAACATCACTTGTGTTAAATATTGACTTGATAATCAAAAAATTGATAAATAATTAGTTAGTTTTGTTTAGTTAGTTAGTCTCCAGATTCTTCCATTTTCTGTTACTTTGTTAGAATAACAACTGTAGATTCTTTTGTATTGTATATTTATGGATACATCCGGTGTAATTTATTCGAGTTGAATATAAATTTTTTCTCCATTCCCTCTTAACTCAATATGGTATCAGAGCGAATTGCTAGCTGCACGCGTCTTCTTCTTCCTTCAATCAAAGTTCAAATCCACTAAAATATACTGGTCTGTTCGCTGTTTCATCCTAAATGGATCCAACTTTATCAATGAATGTTCTTTATTTCCTACATCATTCTGATAGTCCAGGATTGATCCCCGTTTCATAGCAATTGACGGGAGATAAATATGCCTCTTGGAGTCGAGCCATGCTGATAGCGTTGTTTGTGAAAAATAAAATTGGTTTTGTTGATGGAACCATAGATAAGCATGAAGATAATCAGTCTGATCTGCTCAATTCGTAGATAAGAAATGGATTTTGAATTCAGTATTAAAGGAAATATATGCTAGTGTGATCTATGCGACGTCTTCCGGTGAGATCAGGAATGATTTGAAGGAGAGGTTCCAACAGAAAAATGAACTACGCATTTTTCAATTAAGGAAAGAACTGATGAATTTGTCCTAGGATCATAACATCGTGAGTATTTATTTCACTAAACTAAAGACAATATGCGAAGAGTTAAGTAATTACCCTCCTAATTGCAGATGTGGAAAGTGTATTTGTAGTGGTGTAAAAGAATTGAATGTTCATTATCAAATGGAGCACATAATGGCATTCCTTATGGGGTTAAATGATTCATTTTCACAAGTGAGAGGACAACTCCTTCTAATGGATCATCTGCTTCTATCAACAAAGTTTTTGCTCTGGTTTCTCAAGAAGAAAATTGTAAGGTTTTGGAGCCTCAAGATCACAACGGAAGCAGTATAGAATTCACCAAGAACTCGAACAAGAATTTACACAAAGTAGTATCGAATTTAATAAGGGCTCAGAAATTCATAAAGAATACATTGCACCCGTCTGTACAAATGAATAAGCCATCAAAACCCAAACCCTAACCAGAATTGCACAAAGCAGCCACTTCTATGGACTAAATCTCTACAGCCTATCTAAACTCTTCACAAAGTATAATCAAAGCATCACCGAAACAAGTAAGAGTTTTAATTGATTACACAAAGAATCAAAGAAAGGCAGAGACGAGAGATGGAAAAATCGCACGAACAGAGCAGCCAGAATATTTCTCTCACTAAGAAAGGAAAACCGAATGAATAGATCCACAAAATGACCGTCCAACTCCCTTAAGAAAATAGGCTCATCACCATAGATTAGGCATTAGATCAAGGGTCCAGAATGACACACTTGGCAACTCCATTTGGGCCGAGTTTTGGACTACCTTCATTTGAATTATTGGGCAATGGCTTTTAAGTAAAACATTTTCCATCATCTTGGGCCATCGCATTTTCATCATTGCCCCAAGGTTAAATATAAATGACAAAAATGACATCAATATTCAACAAATCTCCCCATTGATGCCAATTTCATAAACCACCAAACACATTAGTGATTCATAACACCAACATCAAGGAGGTTAGTACCTGCAAAACTACAAAGTTACCCAGTATCAATCTTCAGAATTTGTAGACATGATTTAAACTAGGAAAGAGGTAATACCTTTGTTCCTATATCTGTGGGATTGAATTGTGTAGGGATTTTCTCAAGCAAAATAGATTCTTTATAAACTGTATCTCTAATGAAATGCAACCCAACATCTATATGTTTAGTCCTATCATGAAAAATAGAATTTTTACACAAATGTATAACACTTTGACTATCACAATTCACCACAACATGTTCATGCAATTCATTTAGTTTACATAACAAGTTTTTAAGCCACAAAGACTCTTTTA
>CAIGRL010156746.1:0-19861 GCA_903798325.1 Fraxinus xanthoxyloides
GCAAACCCACATAGTAATTGAAGTCATGAAACCTACACAGGATTGATTCAATTCCAAGAAAGCCAAGAATCAATGTTTAAACTTGATTTTAAAAAATATTGAACCAAGTAACCAACACAATTGCCTACAATATACTAACCTCGAGATTACCAGACTCAATACTCTCGCTCGATTTGCTTGAACGCCACAATAAATAATCTTGATAAGTTCAAAATTAATTAGACAAAGAACAAGAAGAAAGCAATAATACATTGCAATAAATCTTTCAATAATTGTGTGTTTTACAATAAAAATAATAACCCTGTATGAAATCCCTAAAACTTTAGTAAACGCGGAATTAGACTCTATAAATAACAAAAGATATCACAAAATAGAGTTTTAACTAAAATAGAAGATTGCACGAAATTTGAAAAATTCAATGCTGGAAATACATTATGCGGCCGCATGGTGTGATTCTATGCGGTCGCATATATCAACTGAGGCCCTCTCTTGTGGGCTCGGAAGGGGCATGCAACTGCATGTCCTGAACAACTATGTAGTCCAACTCTCCATCCATTACTTGAATTAAATCGTTCCACTTCGTTTCATCTCCTATGCAAAACATGAAACTTGTCCATTTTCTTGTCGTGATCAATGTTTCGTCCACCGTAGCTTAAGCAAGTAGTCTCATTGCTTCTTTGACCCGCTTCGCTGGCGACCTAGTCATAAGCCTTTTCTAACGATCAATAGATCATTGTCCGGATTTGCCTTCGTATCATGGATCACATCATTCCCTCTCTCTTTGAAATGATTCAACCTCGAATCTGTACCTGTATCAAAGAGAGAAAGATCAGAGATATTAAAAGTAGTTGAAACATTATACTCACTTGGAAGGTCCAACTTATGGGTATTGTCATTGATCTTTTCAAGCACTAGGAATGGTCCATAGCTCTCTGATTGCAACTTTGACTTCCTTTGATATGGAAAGTGCTCTTTCCTCAAGTGTACCCAAACGTAATGCACTTTCGTCCCTTATTTTCTTGGTAAGCATAATGCTTATTTTCTTTTCTCAATTTGTAACCTTACCTTTTCATGGAGTGATTTCACCAAGTCGGTCTTTTTCTTTCCATCTAAACTTCTCATTTCATTCACAAGTAAAGGAATTAAATCCAAAGTGTTGGTGGATTAAAACCATATACAATTTCAAAAGGCGAGTAAGAAATAGTAAAATACATGACCCTATAATGTAAATTCTATAAATGGTAAACACTCCTCCCAACTTTTCAAATTCTTATTAACTATAGTACGTAACAATTGTATCATAGTCCTATTAACTACCTCAATTTGTCCATCCGTTTGTGTTAGTAGAAAACAATAGCTTGCTTCCTAACTCATTTCCAAAAATCCTCCAAAAGTGAGTAAGGAATTTAATATCCCTATCTGATACAATGCTTTTAGGAATCCCATAAAAGTTCACTATTTCTTTAAAGAATAAGTCTACAATATTGGTGGTATTGACATGAAATTAAATGTTTCATTTTACTAAATCTATCTACCATCATAAATATAGAATATTTTCATTTTTTTCTCCTAGATAAACCCAACACAAAATCCATAGACACATCAACCCAAGGTTCACTAGGAACAGGTAATGACGTATATAACCCTTGAGGCAAAACTTTAGATTTAGCCTTTTTACAAGTAATGTATCTACTACAAAATCGATCAGCATCAAATTTCATTTTAGGACAATAAAAATGTTTACCTAGCATCTCTAAAGTCTTTTTAACCTTAAAATGACGCATTAGACCTCCACTATGTGCTTCACGTACTAATAACTCTCTCATTGAACATATAGGAACACGTAACTTATTTTTTCGAAGTAAATGCCTATCATGCCTAAAGAATCTATCCATAGCACCCTTATCACATGATTCGTATATATTAGAAAAATCAGGATCATTAGCATACATATCCTTAACATATTCAAATCCTGTCAATTTAGCACCTAAAGATGTTAGAAGTACATACCTTCTTGATAAAGCATCTGTTACCACATTTTCTTTTCATTGTTTATACCGAATAACATATGGAAATGTCTCCATAAACTCCATCCACCTTGGATATCTCTTGTTTAGCTTAACTTGACCCCTTAAATGCTTCAAAGACTCATGGTTAGTGTGAATCACGAATTCATTTGGCCATAATAGTGCACCTGTCTCCAAAACTCGAACAAGTGCATACAACTCCTTGTATTTATAGGATAGTCAAGAGCTGCTCAACTTAACCTTTCACTAATGTAAGATATTGGCCTTCGTTTCTACATGAAGACAACTCCAGTACCTATTCTTGATGCATCACATTCAATCTCAAAAGTATTATTAAAGTTAGAAAGTGATAGAACCGGTGCAGTACACAACCTATCCTTAATAGTATTAAAAGTATGTTCTTGTTCAGCATCCCAATGAAATCCTACACTCTTCTTTATTATTTCCATGAGTGGTGTGACAATTTTGCTAAAGTTTTTAACAAAACACATATAAAAATTAGCTAACCCGTGAAAACTTCTTACATCAATTATACTTTTAGGTGCTGGCCACTCCTTGATGGCTTTGATTTTCTCCTCATCCACTTCAATACCCTTTGCACCAACGATATAATAAAAAAATAATTTTTTCATGCAAAATGTGCACTTTTTAAGGTTAGCATAAATTTGTTCTTGCATCAAGACCACAATCACACATCTTAAATGTCCTATATATTCTTTAGATCCTTACTATATACCAAGATGTCGTCAAAGTAAACTACTAAAAATTTACCTATAAATGCATGTAAAATAAGATTCATTAATCTCATAAATGTGCTAGGTGCATTGGTAAGTACAAATGACATGACTAACCACTCACACAACCCATATTTAGTTTTAAAAGCGGTTTTCTATTTATTACCTTCCCTCATCCTAATATAATGATAACCATTTTAATATCAATTTTACTAAATATGCATGATCCATATAATTAATCTAATATATCATCTAACCCAGAAATAGGATGATGACATTTTATCGTTATATTGTTGATGGCCCTACAGTCGACACACATCCTCTAGGTTCCATCTTTCTTTGGCACAAGTAGCACTGTCACTTCATATGGACTCATAGTCTCCCTCACATACCCTTTGATCATCAATTATTCCACTTGTCTTTAAAATTCCTTAGTCTTCTCAGGATTACTCTGATAATCCGGCATGTTTGGAATGACAGCTCCATGTACGAAATCAATTTAATGTTCAATACCTCGAAAGGTTGGTAGCCCACTAGGCATGTCCTCTGAAAAGATGTCATCAAATTCCTGCAACAAAGAAGTAGTCAAATTAGGAAGGGGTGTATTAGATTCCTTAATATTAAAGAGTAACTCCTTATAGACCAACAAGATCATAAGTCGATTCTCAACTACTGTCATCTTCAACTTACTCTATTTTGCAAAAAAAAAAAAAATCACTTTCAACTTTTCTCTCTTCTCATAGGACTTTTATCTTTACTTTCTTGTGGCTCTATTTCTTTTCTCACAATTATCCATCTCACTATTTTCTCTCTTGCTCTCTTGTTGTGAAAGATTAATCTCATTCCCTTTTTCTGCAATCTTTTTTGTTCCCCACTTTTCAATTTGATTTATTTTCATACATTTGTTGCGGTGTTAACGATGTTAGAGTAATAGGTGCCCCATTCTTAGTAAATTTGTAACTATTTTTGTACCCATCATGAATCACTTTTTTATCATATTGTTATGGCATCTCCAACAAAATATGCTCGGTATGCATAGGAACTATATCACACTTGTCTATTCACCTTAACCTCATCATGATACCGTCTAATTGAGAAACTCACCAACACTTGTCTATTCCCCTTAACCTCTCCATATTCACTCAACCATTACAATTTTTAAGGCCTAGAATGTTTTAGCATAGTTAATCCCAATTTTTTAACAAGTGTAGTGCTAGCCACATTGGTACAAGTATTCCCATCAATAATCATATTACATACCTTATTATTAACATGACTTCTTGCATGAAATATGTTCTCCCTTTGTTACTCCTAATCATCCACTTTGATTTGAGTACTAAGAGCTCACTGCATAACCAAAAGCTCTCCCACTGTACACTCTACTTTCTCACCATCGCTAGCATCTTCCAATTCTAGCATGTCATCATATTCACCCTCACTATCACTCACCACTTTTTCATTGTCGTACAAGATCATTGCCCTTTCGTTTGGACATTGAGAAGCAGGTATTGGATAATAGTTTCAGATTTTGGTGAATTATTGCTTTTGTTAAGGAAACCATACTGGAATGGAAACTCTTTTTCATTGAAGATTACATGCCTGGATATGTAGACTTTACCAGTTGGACTAACACATTTATAACCTTTTTTTTGAACTGCTGAATCCAAGAAATACACATTTTGTAGAGTGAAAACTGAACTTGTGACTTTGGTAAGGTCTCAGGCAAGGAAAGCAAGAACATCCAAATATTTTAAGATGTTTGTAGTCAAGTCGCTCATTGTTTAGAACTTAAGAGGGTGACCTCATTTTAAGAACGGGTGTAGGTAACTTGTTTATCAGGTAGGTGGCTGTGTGGAAAGACTTCCACCATTAATGCATAGGCATACTAGCTTGACCAAGGAGAGTAAGGCCAGTTTCAGTTATGTGTCAATGTTTCCTTTTAGCCCTGCCGTTTTGTGCTGAAGTATGAGGACATGACACTCTTTTATTAATACCATATTGTTCAGCTAGATTAGCAAAGGCTCTATACTCAACCCCTCCAATTTGATTGCAGTGCCTTTATTTTCCTATTAAACTTGTTTTCAACTAAACTTTTGAATTGGGTAAATAAGTTCAAGGCTTCAGATCTGTTTATCATGGTGTATATCCAGGTGTACCTACTGTAATCATTAATAAAAAGAATATAAAACTTGAAACCAAAGGTTGATTGTATAGGTGCAGGATCCCAAACATCAGTATGGATTAAATCAAGAGGAGCTGATGCATGTGAGGCAAAAAGTTTAAATGGTAGCAAGTGCGACTTGCCTACTTGATAGGCATCACAGAATGATTAGTTTCATTAAAAATAAGTTTTTCATTACAGAATTTGAGCATTTGTGACATCATAGGACCTGAGGATGTCCAAGCCTCATATGCCATAGTTTCAGTTTGGATGTATATTATGTGGTACTACTAGACTTTTTAGACTCAACAACAAAAACTCAGGAGTTTGATTTATTTAGGTGGACTGACTTTTGACAGGATAACCTCTAAACTTGATCTGAGTGTTCTATCTGATACAAGCCATCCTTAAGCTTCCCTTCCAGCAGCACTGTCCGCTTTTTCTTGATGGCACAAAAATCAGAATAAAACTCCATAAAAACATTATTTTCAGAAGTTAACTGTTAGACACTTATCAGATTTTTCTCAATTGAAAGAACTAGCAGAACATTACTAAGAACTAATAAATTGTTATTCTTGGTATTCAAGTGATTTGTGCAAATGTGAGAAATGTAAAGTTTGTTTCCGCTCTTACCACCATACTCATGTACCTCAATCAAGTTTCGTTTATCAGCAGTGACATGGTTGCTTACCACTGAATCTGCAAGCCAAGTTAGATCTAAAATGGTTTTTGATGAAGCTATAAGGATAGCTGGTCTAGAGGAGTTGCTTTGATAGTTGTGATCTGGTTTGGTACTCATGTACCTCTCATCATATTGATTGAAGCATCGTTCTGCAGAGTGATTGCTTTTACCACAAATTTGGCAAGGTTCTTTGTTTGCAATTTGCCTTCCTCCCTACCTCTGTTTCCGCCTCCCCTATAACTGTTACTCCTTCCACCATAGTTAGTCCTACCTCCTCTATTAGTTTGATCTCTGAATGAATTTACTGAGTTTTGACTTAAGTTTATTGAGGCTAGGCTATTTCTTATAGCATTGATGTATTCAATTCTACTCTCATAAGTCTTAAGTACCGACTGCAGTTCATGCCAGGAGAAAGATTCTCTACTGTTGATTTGAACTACAATAGTAGTGTATTCTTCATCCAAACCAGCTAGCACCTGAGTAACAAGATCACTGTGAAGAATGCTCTTTCCAGCGATTTCAAGGTTGTCTGCTAGCTGTTTGACTGTGTTGAGGTACTGATCATTACTTATTGATCCTTTCCTTGTTCTTTGAAGTTCTTTAATGAGGAAGGTTACCCTTGATTTGTTTATAACTCCAAAACACTTTTGAATTGCATTCCAGAGATTGAAGATCCCATTACTCTCATGGCTATTTGTGGTGTCATTGATGAGTACATCCAACTCATCAATAGTTGATCAGTAGACATCCACTTCCCATACTTAGCATTTGGGATCATTTCAACTGTAGCCCGAGCAACACCGGTGGTTTGTGTTGCTAAGAATTCTATTGGGCACTCTTTAGTTCCTGTGATTAAGCCGTCGAGATTATGTCCCTTGATTATTGGCATGACCATGTTCTTCCATAACAAAAATTTGTCTTTATCAAGCTTCACAGGTGGAACTTGAGTAAGGGTTATTCCAAAAGATGGAATATGACTTCCTCCAAAAACTGAAGGCACCAGGGTGCTTAATGCGGGCTGAGCTGATTGTGCATTGTCATTAGAACCGGTGTTAGCCATTTGTAGGCTCTGATACCAAGTTAGAAAATAGAAAGAAAAGCAGGTGTAAACTGATGAGCAATAAACCAGGAAGATGAAGAAGATGATCTATAATTTTACTTGATAATTTACAAAGCACATTGGCTGAATATATATACAACTTAATGGAGTGATGAGCAAGTAAAAATATTGTAATATACAAGTGAGAATCAAATATAGTTATAACAACTAATTGTGGTCCCAAGGTACACAATAACAACTCTCCAAAAAATTGCTTGAATCATAGCATTTGCAGGTGGTTAGTTAGCCTCAAGTGCGCATATTCCAACAGTCATTGACTTTGGGTGGTTTAAAAACCGTCCAATACAAGTGTAGTATAATTTGGACTGTATTTCTTGATAAAATTATTGATGCTATTTCTAGAACAAACTAGAGTATTTTGGGTAACAAGGAAAAATAATAAAATATTAAAATTCTCTAGATTTGCTTGGGAAGAAAGCAAAATTAATAAATAAAAAAGTAGAATTATCTAGAGACTTGGCAACCGACATCGGAGGTTTATAAATATGTGATGTTGGATTCAAAGGTGAACAAGTGAAAAAGCCTCCAGCCTGCTCCATTATAAACCTTCAGCCATTGTAATAATCCTTCATCCACTTTATAAAATTTATTTTTATTAAATTATATTTTCCTCCTTCAGTTATCTAGTCCAATTTTAAATTACTGCCTACTTTTTTTTATCCTACAAAATATACTTCACATAAACCACCAAACACTTCCAATCTAATTTACTTATTTCTCATACCCACTAAAAATCATCAGTGGTATCAGAGCTTCGTTCGATTAATATTGAGCGTAAGCATATACTATGGTTGATTCTTTTCGTTCATCAATTTCTATCCCAACATTTAATGGAGAAAACTATGATTTCTAGTCCATTAAAATAAAGACCTACTTTTGTGCTCAAAATTTATGGGATGTCGTCAGTGACACGTATACTAACCCAAATGACACTTCCACTCTAACTGCTGCACAAAAGAAGGAACTTAAAGACAATCAACAATAAAAATTCTCTAGCGCTATTTGCTCTACAAATGAGCTTGATGGACACATTTTTCGAGAATCATGGGACTTAAATAGCAAAAGAAGCTTGGATAAACCGAAGGAGGAGTTCTACGGCAGTGACAAGGTACGTACTTGCCATATTAAACTTTAAAAATGAATTTTGAAAATCTAAAAATGAAAAATTTTGAGACTGTGAAAGATTATTATTCAAGAATGGATGAAATAGTGAATCAACTAAAATCTTATGGAGATACTGTTCCTGAAACGAAAGTTGTTGGAAAATTTTTAATTACTTGCACAGAAAAATATGATCCAATTATTGCAGCTATTGAGGAGTCTAAATATATAAATAAATTAACAGCTGCACAATTAATAGGGTAGCTCATGAAAAAAAAATTAGAAAGGCGTTATGAAATGGACACATAAAACGCTTTTCAATCTGAAGTAATATACGTTTTCAGAAATATAAAAAGGTGGGAGAAAATTTAAAGAAAATTTTAGAAATAAAGAAAACCAAGGTTAAATTCATAGTAGCAGCAAGTATCCTCCATGTGACATTTGTAAAAGAAAAAGTCATTTGGAGAAGGATTGTTGGTTTAAAGGAAAACTACAGCATCGTAAATGTAAAAAATTTGGACATAAAGAAAAAGTTTTGTCATTTTAAACAAAATTATCAAACTAATTTCTACGAAAAATGATATAGAATGAAGTCTATTTTATACCTCCAACAAAGATGCATCTGAAGAGAAATTAGATACGTAGTATCTAGACAATGGCTGCAGTTTTCACATGACAAAAGGTTAAAGTATTTTCTACATTCTTGATAAAATAAAGACAAAAATCAAAATTGGCAATGGAAATTTCATAGAGGCAACAAGCAAAGACACTATTGTCGTTGATAAAAAAAAAAAAGGGAGGGGCAAGAGATACATCAATGAAGTTCTCTTGATCCCTACAATAGATCAAAATCTACTAAGTGTAGGTAAGATAATGGAGAAAGGATATAGTTTACATTTTGAAGGATATTTTTACACAATCTATGACAAGAAAGATAAATCCCTTGTAATTACCAAAGTCAACAAGAGGTAAAACATATGCTTTCCAATCCAATGGAGATACACAAACAATGTGGCAATAAAGGTGCAAGTGGACGAGTCTTGGCTATTGCACAGAAGATTTGGACACTTTCACTTCCATGGGCTGAAGATCCTTGAGTAAAAGAGCATGATGAAAGATCTACCAATTATAAAATAGACTGATGTAGTTTACGAAGGATGTTTGCTCGGGAAACATCAACCATTTCCATCCGAAAAATCCTGGAGAGCCAAAGAGCTTTCGGAGTTGATACACACAGATGTATGCGGTCCTATGCGTACTCCATCACATGAGCAAAACACGTACTTCATTCTCTCTATAGATGATTACACTAGAATGACATAGGTATACTTTTTGCACGAGAGGTCCCAAGTTTTTGAGATTTTCAAAAAGTTCAAATGCTATGTCAAAAATTAAAGTGTTCGTAATATCAAGACAATCAGAAACGACAGAGGTAAAGATTACACATTAAATGAATTAAACAAGTTTTCTGAAGATGGAGGAATGGAGCATTAACTCACCGTTGGATATGCATCTGAATAAAATGGCGTGTCAGAAATAAAGAACATAACAATAACGTAGATAGCTAGAGTTATGCTAATGGAGAAAGGTCTTCCAAAAACATTCTGGGTAGAAGCAGTAAGCACTGCAGTCTACTTATTAAATCGATGTCCAATTAAAGTGGTGCAAAACAAAACACTCTTTGAAGCATTGACGAAAACCATCAGCAAAGAATCTTAGAGTTTTCAACTGCATCTGCTACACACATTCCACAAAAAAATAGGTAAGCTAGATGAGAAGACAGAAAAAGAAATCTTCCAAGTTATAGCACTCAATCCAAAGGCTATCGAGACTATAACCTAAGAACAAAAAAGCTAATTATAAGTCGGGACATTAAGTTTTATGAAGATGCTACCTACAACTAGGAGTTTGATTAAGTAGAACGAAAAGCTATCAACATCCTAACACAACCACAAAAAACAAGAGGGTGACGTTGAGGAGAACAAACAACCAGAGTCTCCATAGTAAGCAATGATAGAAGAACCAGTTGACTAACTAGAATTATCGCCATGGAAAACACGAAGATTATCAGAAATATACCAAAGCTGCAACTTGATGATCGTTAAACTTGAAAGCTATAAAATAGTTTCAAAACAACCAGAATGGAGAAAAGCTTGGACGAAGGAATAAAAATGATTGAGAAAACGACACATGGGAGCTTGTACATCTTCCTTAAGATAAAAAAAAGTTATAGGAGTTAAGTGGATCCACAAGACAAAGCTTAATGCTAATGGCTCAATCCAAAAAATAAAGCAAGACTATTCACCAAAGGATACTCACGGCAGTTTGGCATTGACACTATTAGGGCATTGATTGCATTAGCCACACAAAAGAAGTGGAAGATTTACCAGCTAGACGTCAAATCAGCATTTCTCAAACGACTATCTTGAAGAGGAAATTTATGTAAAGCAACCTCAAGGGTACATAAGGTACTATATGGATTAAAGCAAACTCCACGAGCTTGGTACTGCAGTATCAATAATTCTTCAGTGAGCAAGGATTCAAGAGGATCAAAAGTGAACCAACTATATACATCAAAAATCAAGGTACAAACAGTACACTTATAATCTCTCTATATGTTGATGATCTTAAAAGATGATCAAGAAATTCAGGAAAGGCATGATGAAAACGTTCGAGATAACTGATCTGGGATTGATGCGCTACTTTATTGGAATCGAGATAACTCAATCTGAAGATGGATCTTCATTGCTTAAAAGAAATTTACCAGTAATGTTATAATAAAGTTTAAGATGAAAGGTTGCAAGACTATAACAACACCTCTGGATAGCAACAAATCAATCAAAAAAGAAAACGGTACTCCAAAGCAGACATATCACAATTTCGAAGCCTAATTTTAAGTTTACTTTATCTTATAGCTACAACACCAAACATTATGTATGCAACTAGCCTACTTTTAAGATTCGTGTAGAATCTAAGTCAAGTTAACTATGGAGCTACAAAGCGAATGTTAAGATATCTCCAAGGAACAAAAGACTATGGAATATAGTATCGATCTACACCTGACTCAAGGCTACATGGATATATTGACAGCGATTGGGCATGATCAATAGATGATATGAAAGTACATCAGGTTATGCATTCACACTTAGTTGAGGAATATTTTCTTGGACATCAAAGAAACAAGCAACAATTACACAATCATGCTGAGTTTATTGTAGCAGCAATGGCAACGAGCAAAGCTATACAGCCAAAGCGCATATTTGAAGAAATGGGATAGTCACGAGATGAAGCTATAAAGATTTACTGTGACAGCAAGTCTGCAATAGTAATGGTCAAGAATCCCATATTTCACAGCAGAACTAAACACATGGCATCAAGTATCACTTTATCAGAGAGGCTGAAGCAAAAAAAAAAGAAAGAGATAGAGCTCAAACATTGCAAGACTAAAGAACAATTAGAAGATATATTTACGAATGAGCTAACACGAGCAAAGTTTGAGTTACTACGAGAAATGATTGGAGTTATTGAAATAAACATCAAGGAGGAGTGATAAAATTAGTGGTGCCTATTTTTAGAACAAACTAGAGTATCTTGGGCAGCAAGGAAAAATAATAAAATATTAGAATTCTCTAGATTTGCTTGGGAAAGCAAAATTAATTAATAAAAAAGTAGATTTATCTAGAGACTTGGCAACCGACATTGGAGGTTTATAAATATGTAATGTTGGATTCAAATGCGTACAAGTGAAAAAGCCTCGAGCCTGCTTCATTATAAACCTTCATCCATTGTAATAATCCTTCATACACTTTGTAAAATTTATTTTTATTAAATAATATTTTCCTCCTTCAGTTATCTTGTTCAATTTAAAATTAATGCCTACTTTTTTTTTATCCTACAAAATATACTTCACATAAACCATCAAACCTTTCCAATCTAAGTTACTTATTTCTCCTATCCATGAAAAAATCATCATTTCTCAATCCACCAAATCAATGGTTTTTGGCCTTTTTCAAAATTTCTCCCAATTTTACCCGCTAAAACAATTATATCCAAATCTACCCGAAAAAGGAATTATGCTTGGACAAAAAGAAAAGAAATTCCTCTTCGAATAATTCTCTCTCCATCGCAAAAGCATGTTAATGAAGACGCTTCAAAATGCGGCAAATAATTGAGTTCATATTATACAAACAATTATCTTGTGACTTGTATTTGTTGAAAACTGATGAATGAATGTCATCTCTTAAGAAGTATTTTGCAGAAAGAGCTTAGATGTACCTACTCACGAAAATTAGCTTCACAATTATATTCGTTTTTAACATCATATCATCCAATAGAAAATGATTGGTATGTAAAAGTTTTTCCAAAGCAACAACAATTTGTCAAAAGGTTATCCATACACAATAGGAAATGATTAGACAAAATATGTAAAGCCATATTAAATTTTGAGGAGTGACGTACACATTTACTCTATATTGTTTACACGTACCTACCTTTTTTTATATATTGACATATATGAATTTCATTCTTTAAAAAATAAATCAAAACAACTAAATTATAAACCCTCAAGTATGAGTTTGATTGCTTTATAAAATGCTACTAAAATCCACCCAAAACTAGATCCCTCACAAACGGCTAATTTAGTAAAACCTCATAACTGATACCCAAAACTCCGGAGCAAACACAAAGATTGTATGACAATATCAAAATTTTAAGAAAAACAATCTATGTTCCTTCTTGTACTTAACATAAAACCTTCATATTCTAAAGTACACCTCCAAAAATCTAATTCGGTAGTCAATATAAATCTTCACATTCACAAAATAAAAATCCTTCATAGTTATAAGAGAAATTAAATGAAAATAAAAAATTAAATTAGCAAGAAATGTCTACAAAAAATGCAAACTCGCCCAGGGCGGACCCATTAAGGGCCCAGTGGGGACAACTGCCCTCACTGGGCTCATGATTTTTTGACTTAAAAAGAAAAAGAAAAAAAACCCACCTAACCTAAAGCCCAAGTCTTTTAAAATGTGAAAGAAACCCAGGCCCACCCTTCCTGTTCCCTTTCCTTTCCCGCCCCCAATTGTCAATCCCTTTCATTTCCCCCAAATCTCCCATCTTCCCCAACTGAAGATGACAGCAACTGGCTTTCAAGGGAGTCTCCCCGATTGGCTCCCTGATTGGCGTTCAGTCAACAATACAGAACAAATTAAAGGTAAAAAATACTTCAGTCGACTCATATAAATTCATATGCTATTCTCTACCTAGCAATATAGCACTTCGGAGTTCTTAATCATTAATAATTGGGATTAATATTAACTCATTACAGTTCCCAAATCGAAACTCAAAACTAGTCCGTCGCATTCATAACTATTGTATTCTGCATCCTCAATAGCAGGACACCCACAGTCCACATAGCATTTCTAAAGGCTAAAATAGTAGCAGGGAAATTCAAATAAAATACTGCAAGGTACTAAAAGGTAAGGGGAAAAAAGGTAGTTGTTGGTGATGATTGATGAATGATAAATAAATTTCACTTTACTGTTTTAGCTTCTTTTTTCTGTTTCATATTTGTAATGTGTAATTGCATAGCTGCATTGCTTTCAAAATTTAATACTACCAATGGATTTTTGAAAGCATGCAAACTCCATTGGTTTCTTGGTTGCTGATGATGCATCATCTTCGTGTGCTAGAATGAAAGCATTGGTGGTGGAAGAGCTAACTAAAAATCTTCGTGTGCTAGAATGATGTATTCATCGAGTTAAACTTGTTAATAAACATGCCAATGTGGCTAACTAAAAATCGAGATGGCAAGTTAAATGCGTACAAATGTAAAATGTTTGCCAACTCAACGTCACGTCATCATGCCTTCATCAAATGACTATACCAATTTCATAAAATACGACATAACAAAATCAAAATCCACCATCACAATGGAGCTTGATGTCAGTTTATCCCCATCCCAAATCTCTCAAACCATAAGTGCCTGAATGAAGAACAAGATGAAAATCCCCAAATCAATTGGCCAAGCTCCATCCCTAAATCCCCCAAATCGTCTTGTTCTTCGTTCAGGCACTTAGGGTTGAGAGATTTGTGATGGGGATAAACTAACTTCAAGTTCTATCATGATGGTGGATTTTGATTTTGTTATGTCGTGTTTTATGAAATTGGTATAGCCATTTGAAAAAAAGCTTGTTTTCAGCTAGATGACGTGGCGCTGGGTTGGCAAACATTTTATATTTGTATGGATTTAACTTTTCATTTTTTGCCAGCACGTTTATTGGTGAGTAATGGACACTAACAGAGTAAAGTTCAATGGCTAATGGGACAATCTTGAAAGTTTGGTGAGTAAATCGTGATATGGTGCATAGTTTGGTGGTTCAAAATTAATGAAACGTGTGATTGAAAAATTGTTATTAAAAGGTGACAATGAATGAGAAATGCTATAAAATTAACACTCAGCGTGAATCTGGGATCCATTTTGGCCAGATTTTAATAAACCTTTTTTTTTATCGTTTTACAGGGAGATGCAGTCCACTTTTGCAGTAATTATTGACTACACATATTGCAAATTACCGAAATTGTCATTTTTTAAAGTAGAATGAATCTTACGTGGAGGGCACATTAGTAATTTCACTTCATTTAGTAAAAAATAATGGCTCCCCTCTTTGACAAAATACTGCATAACAACTTTGTTTTGACTAAAAAATTGCTTCAAAATGGCTCCCCAGGGCATGGGTCCAATGAAAAACATTTTGTTTATGAAACGTGCATCAATTAAATTGTTTGTCCGATATGCACATATTTTAAGAAATTCATTTAAATAACCATGCATATTGAAGGCACCGACGCGATGTAATGTGATTTTATGGAGTCATTTATGATGTTACGTGTGTGCTTATATTATATTGGTATATAAGCAATGGTTGAAGGGTGTGCATGCAATGTTCGATTATGCATGTATATATGAAGAAGTCATATTTGGCATAAGTTTTGTAAAAAATAATTTTTTAGAAGAATGTTTGATTAGAAAATTAGGAAAAAAAAGGGCTTACATATAAAATATTTTATTCGGAGAACGTGAATTTAAAAATAAATTTGAGAAAAATAAGATTTTAGAAGAGGAGGTGGAATAGACCCAAAATGATTTGCACAAAACAGGAATTTTTATACATAATATAATTTGAGATAATGACCTACACATCAGAAAACAATTTGTATACATATTAAAACAAGGATATTTATGCTTGATGAACTCTAGAATGTAATGGGTTTGCAGCTTGTTGCACGAGAATTTTAGGGATTTTGATCATAATTGATGTAGATTAAAATCAAACTTTTAGTACATTTTGATTAAAAAAATGGTGAAATGTGTGATTGAAAAGTTGATGTCCTATAAAATATGTTGTTAAAATTAATTGTAACTTTGTCTTGAAATTGTTATCAAATTTTAATTTACTCCAAACAGAGCTTAGAATGAGAGTGTATGAGTGACAACTTGTGAATATTGTTAGATTTAGGATATTATGTTTTATGGATTTTGAAACCCAAGAATGCATTTAAAGAAAATTTTATGTGTTTGCAGGAATGTTAATTTATTATTTTATGAGGAAAGAAATTTTTTTCACTATCTTAGAGTTAGAAAAATCTTCTAGTATGTGTCATAGTGCGGGTTATTAGAAAAGAGCGAGCGCAATACAGTTATAATCAAGAGAAATATCATTTAGAGTTTTGGCATGACGGTTGTAAATTTAAGAGAGAGACGTTAAAATTGTATTTTGTATATATTATGTTTGTCAGGTAACGACCGAATAAAATAGCAGAATTAGAGAAAAATGAAGATAATGGCTAAATTGCAAGGAATTCAAAGTTCAAGGACTAAAATATAAATACTCTAAAATTGTGTTGGACCTCATGACATGGATTCGAGAATACTAGCAACAATTGGATAAGGATAGAAGACAACGAGATGAAAAGTAATGTAAGAGGGCCAAAATGCACTTATGAAAAACTTTGGGGATCAAATGGTGAATTTGGTCCCAAAAGTTGAACCAAGGTCCTCCTAGAGGAGGATTGAAGCACCGGAGGCTTGCCCATGCGTGGGAAGAGCCAACCCTAAGGCAAGGCGGATGAGGCTCGGGCCTCAAGACCAAAACTAGAGGGGCCCTCATATTTTGGCCCACTTTTTTTCAAGTATAAAACGAATCATCAGGACGGACACTATCTCCTACCTTTCAACTCCAACAGATTCTTCAGGCCTGACTCCGACGCCTTTTCGGACGTCGGTTGTCCAGTCTCCACTCTCCATCTGCTAGTATTTCCTCCAGTTTCATAGCCACGTAATTTGATGGGTTCATGCCTATAAATACCTTCCTCTTTCTTCTCCTATTTTACTCTCTAATTTATGTAGGTTTTTAGCATTTCTAGACAAACCCTTCAGTTTTTCTTTATTGTTTTATAGTTTCTTTCAACTGCTTCAATTGTTATTTAAAATGTACTCTCCTTCAATATATATGTGTGTGTGTGTGTGTGGGGAAGTGGATTTTTTGTGCTTAGGCTTTCATGGTGAAAATTGAAAATATTAGCAAAATTGAAGGGTTGTTGAAGGAATTTTGAGTACTTCGTGATCCTATTTGAGATGACTTGGGGCAATTTTTGGATGCATATGTAGATGTTTGGATTGGAGAAGGCTCTAAATCAGTCAAATTATTGTAGGGTTTATAAAGGGATAGAGCCTCACACAAAGCTTGTTTTGCCATATGAACATCAGGTTGAAGCCACTTCCCCCACTATCCTTTAGAGATTGATTTAGAAACTGAGTGCCTTTCTTGAAAATTTTAAAAGGGCAATTATTTGACTAATCTTGCCATATGAATATCAGCTTGAAGCTTGTTGCGACATGCTTTTACAATGTTAGACGATTATTTGACTAATTTTAAAAGGGCAAAACGTTTTTTTAACCTTGTATTGATTAAAAAGGATAAATTCCATAGCTTAAGACTTTGTATTAGTGTCGTGGTTAATGTGAAATTTTGATTTCAGGCTTTTGAGATGTGACGGTAGAATTCTCAAGGGTGTGATTTCATAATTTTTGTTGAAATTCTACTTCTCAATTAAGCTATGGCTTGCCCCAACTTGATATTGAATATATTGAAAATATTTGAGGCCTTATCGGCTTATAATTGTGGCCTGGTTGGCCTATGTGAATGTTTATTGTAGCCTCTAAGGCAAATAGTATTTAACTGATTGTTTGAACTCTTATTGGTTTTATTTCTTTATAATATAAATCTTTTGTTCTTTATATTTGTTTGTTGTTCTACTGTTAAGTTTTAAGTTGACAATACGTTGCATAATACATCGATTTTGCATTTACGTTGATTTTGGGAGCCCAATTATGGAGTTCGCCTCGAGCCCCAAAAATCACAGGACCGACCTTGTGCGTGGGCAAGCCAAAAAGGAAAAATATGTTTTCCTTATTTTGATTCAGTTATGTATGCAATGAATTTTAAGCACATTTTTAACATTATAGAGGCAACCCGTAAGAGTTATCACATATTCTAACCAATGTTATAAAAATCGAACTGAATTGGTCGATTCAACCGGAAAAATCGTGAACCGGCCTCTATTTTAGTCCGGAACTTGTATATTAATCGGAAAACAAAAAAATCGGCTAATAAACCATCAATTCAGTTGGTTTAACCGTGAAAAAGAAAATCAGCTGCAATTTTTCCAATTAATCTTATTAATAAAAAAAAATTAATAAATCTTTTCTACTATCTTGATGGGCCACCTATTGCAATAGAAGACTCATTTAACTTTTATATGCAAGTGATACTCATTTAGCACATTTAATCTTTCAATGTGGGATACTAGCTCCTTTTAAAGAAGACTATTCTTCCAATGTTGTAGTAATCTTCCAATGTGGGATATTAGCCAATTGCCAATTCTAAATGTTTAATAGTTTACTTCATTATTTTCATTAAAAAATCATAACTCTCAACAAGATTATAATCACAAACAATTTCAATTTGAACAAAGCAAATTATTTTGGACATATTAATTGATAGTTTTTGAGGTTATAAAATAAATTACCATAATAAATCTAATTAACAAACATGGAATATATTTACTTTGAATTAGTAAACTAAATTTAAAAAAAAAAAAAGCTATTATAGTTATGATATCTTATAGTTTATTCATGTATTTATTTATTTATTTTGTCATCCGGTTCAATACCAGTTCAACCTTGATTTGACCATTTAACCTTCGATCCTCTTCCTTTTTTGTGTCGATGCCCGGGTCAATTTTTAAAACATTGATTCTAACATTCAAGAGAAGTCTAGCACACATCAAGAGGTGATTTAATTGCAAAGCTTGGATTCATGTTTCAAGGTCAAGAAATTAAAGTTTTCAAATTCTTCCTTCTTTTCTTCAATCACGGTGACGTTGTTTCAATACTTTTAGTGTAAATTATATTCAAATATGGTAGGATAACTCTTTTATGTGTATTGGATAATGATGAAACCATTGGTTATATATATTTCTAATTTAAAGAACAAGTAGTTTGGTGACTTTTCTTGTTCTTGATTAATTATGTATGATTATTGTATTATTTGATTGATTGGCCACCAATTAGATAACTTATTACATGTTGTAGTGTTGTGATACTCACAATAATTTTAGAACATTGCAAAACTAACACATGAGATAAGTGTTAGAAATAACATTTGCCGCATGTGCAATCTTAGTTTGATAATTGTGTGGTTAAATGCATTTATTCGTATATGAGTTCGGACTAGCAATAGGGTCGTGCTTAGAATATGTTTAATCTATATTGGAAAAGAAAGTTAAACAATATAAGATTATCGATTGTCACGAGCACTTAAACATGCTAAATGATGTTATTCAAGAATTGAAAATAAATGCCAATAGGTGGATTATGAATATAATACCCTGTCTCATAATTTGATAAAAATCATACTTTTACACATTTCTAGCTTAAGTTAGCACAATTACAATAACAAAAACTCTTATTGGTCAGAAACATCGGATTTGATAGAAACTACTACAATATAATTAACAAGTTTCTCATCGGATGATAACTTGACTCATTACATTAATAATCCCATTTTACACACATCTCTTTTTGCAGTTTTTAAAAGATGTCAAGAATTGCTTGACATCTTCTCATGTTTGTTGGGAAAAAATCTTCCTTTTACAATTTTAAGGCTTTTGTCAACGAAAATATGATCTTAAGCCTCATTTTGGTTTAGATAAAATTTAGGTTTTTAGTAGATTTCTATAAAAATTGATGGAGTATATGGTTGAAAAGTTGTGAGTCCCTTTAAAAAAGTGATTAAAATTAATTGTTAATTTTGAATTGTATTTTAATTTACGTTTTTAGTGAAACCAAACAGATAGACATTGTTGATAGCTTATCTTGTTAAATCATATCAAGAGGTCTTTCACGTTTAAATTAAACAGACCGTTTATCTATCCATCGAATAAGCCAAATGCTTGAAAATATGATTTCACAAAGGTTGCGCTTATTAGAGGAAATTCACCTTTGAGAACTGCTAGAAATGAAAGGTGAGATAATGGATAAGAGGAATATAACAATCATAAGAATCCAAGATTTACATAGAACCCAAGACGGGAAAAATCACGAGTAGAGACAAAGAATTCACTATATCAAAAGTAAGGATTACAATATGTTGGATCCCTAGACCAAACTAATAAGTTGGATCTATGGCCAATTTCAATATGTGTTGTACACAAGGTGAAGTCGTATTGCAATAAGTAAAATCAATAACAGAGCATTTGAATTCAAATAGAAGTTCAAAACACTGTTTCGACCCTTTGTAATCTTCTACTTCTTCAAGACTTCTCCAAAACAAGCAACCAACTTCAATACACCTCCAAAATTGAATTCAATTTAAACCAAAATTCTAACAAATTTCCGCTTTGACACACATCTCACTACAATGAACAAAACGTAAGAAATTCTCCACCTAAAGACGAATTCCACTGCAAGGAATA
>CAIGRL010156753.1:0-10638 GCA_903798325.1 Fraxinus xanthoxyloides
AAAAAAAAAAAAAAGAAAGGCCCAATCAAACATTAAGAAAGAAAGAAAAAAAAATAGCTTCTTCTTCGGTCTTTCTTCCCCGACGTACGGCGAGTGGAGCCTTACTTGAAGAAACTCCCGGTGGATCCAGCACGGGCGGCCACGGGGGCTGACCAGGTGCTGGATCCGCCCCTGCCTCCAAGAAAAGAAATATGGGCATTCTCATTTGGGTTTTTTCCATCAAAGTTGATATTTTGCCGACCATCATCAATGATGAGAACCCTTAGGGAAATCCCAGCGTCCGTGAACTCCCTCACTCCATGCCAGATTCCAGCAGGTTCTACTGCAAGTAACATGCATCCCAAGCACACTAACCAAATTTATTTATTAGAGGTGGAACTGATTTTTCTTCCAAAAGTTTGAATGTATCGAGGTGAACTTTAATAGCGCTGTATGCCTCTTTCATCAAATTGTAGGGATTTTCAGAGACATGAACATAAGCAATAGCATCAAAAGATGATGCTTTCACCTGTCTTTCAGCACAAATCATGACATGAACTTTTGGTCCAGGGTAAAGGGAAGACCTGAATTTGCCTTCAATTATTGGTATAATGACAACGCAAGACTTTATTTCAGGGACATCAAACATTATCCATTGGTTTTTCATCAATAAATCCGAACCCGAATTCCTAAACGAAATATACTGACGGGTACGGTGGCTCGAATTTTACAGAGACAATTATTTCAGAAATATTTAAGCGTTGCCAGACAGGAGCGATGCATGTATTTTGCAATTGTTTCCAGGGAAACTCCATTTTTCTTGTGTTAGTTTTTTATTTATTTTTATTTTTTTGTTCGAAATTGTGCATCTTTAAAACTAAATAATTTAAAATTTCCATCTTATGGGTTTGAATTTGGAAGGTGGATGGTAGCGAGTTTATTAGAATAAGATTTGTTGACTGCAGAAAACGGTGAAGTATAAATGAACGGCAGGGATGATAGAAGCTGTGTGAGGAGTATATGTTATGAATATCGCTTTGTTGATAATTGTAAGCTTCCAACAGGATCCAGGAGTTTCATGATGTTCAGCTGCACCAAAATAAATAACGTGGTATTTTTCACCTGATTTTAATGAAATAAAATTAGACAACTTAGAAATGATTTAGTTTGTATTTGTTTAGAAACAACTGTATATAATTCCGCCAATTTTCATTCTCGGTTTCATCATGGGAACAAAATTGAGTATCATGCAGCGAAAAGGAAAGTGAAACTTCCCGACCTTTCTTGTCCACTACAATTGTCGGAACACTTCGTAGAGGAGTAATGTCTTCTCCCTGCCTTGATCACGTTTGGATAGTACGCTATATTGATTATTAAATTTCTGAAATTGCAAGGCTTCAATTATTTTTAGATAATCCATATATGTATATAAACAGAGTTACAGTGCTTGTGAGTTTTACAGCATAGTATATTTCTGTATTATCCAAAAATACAGTTACCTTTCGGTTGGAAAGAGAATTGTTCAGCATAAAACACAGGCCCATTCATATCCAAAAATAGATAGATCCTTAAAAAATTGGGAAAACAAAGCCTCCTAATCTAATCAACACACCAGTGAAATTATAACAAGAAGGGCCGATGAGAATGATAACAAAGATCTAACTTGAAACCTGCAGGAGAAACTGCATTATCAAGAACATGGCGTGCGAAGCACAGACAGAGAGCCATTCCAGAATATAAAACTTAATTTACAATAGATAGGCACGTCAAAATCCCTGTCCACATGATGTACAACCAACTATATTGAGAGTGGTTGCAAATTGGGAATGATACCAAACCTTGTGCCTTCTTGGTTAGTTCTGTCATCCTGAAGAACAAGTACCTTTAGCGTGCCCGATTCTCGTAACCAGGCAGCAACCACAGCCCCAGTTGATATAAACCTTCCAATATTACACTTGGCGATCTGAAAAGGTGCACCTATGCTGGTTAGCTGAGCTTCAATAGCACGCTTAAGTGCACCATCACCCACTACCTTGCTGTGCTTGCCCCAACCCGTCAAGATGCTGCATAATCATAAAACCATCCATCCAATCAATAAAAGCATATTAAAGACAACATGAAAGTGATTTTTCCTGATAAAAGACTACCTTAGAAGCTTTGGTAACTCATGGCCTTCAAAAACAATAGAGCGAATATTAAGCAACCAGGCATGAACCATAGCCCTTGCAGCACCTGAAGACATTAGATGCAAATCTAAGCAAGATTCAGACCAAGTATTTTCCCATACTTGTCGGCGTTTTCCCTCAAGAACAACAAGTTGGGCACCTCGTTTCTGCAAAGAAAAATAGAAAGATGAATTTTGAGTCCCTTTAAGTGGCATCCTAACTCCAATATCAACTTTTAACAGAAAGCTGACCCGAGAAATGTATTAGCTAAAAATATTTATAAAATAGTAACATGAATACGTTTTATCAGATCCTGTTATCTTACTGCTACAGAAACTAAAGGAAAATAGAACACCAGCTCTTTACTAATTGAAAAGCATCGAGGCATATAAACTGGCTAAACAGCCAAGACATCCCATGGCAAACATTTACGGGAGAATGACTTGAATCATTTTGAAAGAAATTAAAAAGAGTGATAGTGAAGGAAATAAAAGATAAACAATAATTTGTCAGACGTGAACATCCAAGGAGATCTTATTGGAGAGAGAACCAAATAGGAGATTCAGCAATTAAATTTAGATAGTCCCATTCTTTAATTTAGTTGAAGTTTATTAAGAATAATACATGGAAAATGATTAACTTTGCAGCTCAAATATATGGACCCCCATTAGAAAGCTTTTGTTTTTCTGTGGAGTAGAGGTGTACATTTCTTCCCTTTCCATTCCAAAAAATAAATAAAAATGAAAGAAAAATCATCATAAAAGCCTTAGAACTGTGAAGACCAAAAGGAACATTTTGACCAATATTTTTCTAATAACAAGTTCAACGTTTTCTATTTCAATATTTATTTAGCAGATAAGAGTTTTCAATGTTCAATGTACTTCCAAATTGCATCCAGATTCTAGACAGGTTTGGTGCCAAATGTGACTGCTTAAATGGAAGTGAGCAACTTGGCTTCCACAACTGTAATTTTCCCCCCAAGTGTAAGCATCAATATTTCCTCACTCCTCAAAGGTTATCGGTCTGAATGTAAAACATATAAATAAGTAACAGAAAGAAACAATAAAAACAGAATTGAATTACACAGAAACCACTGACTAAAGACGCACCAACATGGATTCCACAAAAAATCATTTGGCTAAAAATAAAGAACTGGCACCATGCTTTCCAAAAATTTCAGTTATTTAATTGAGAAGCTATTAACTCCAGTCAAGCTGGATAACCTTTCAGTTAAATTAATAAATTACCTGGCCAAAATGCCACAGCATGTCAGTCAGAGCATTATAAAAAGCAGATGCAGTCGAATTGTCCATTTGTTTCACCTCATCAAAAAGGGACAGAGCTTGCAACCAAACATTCTCATTACGACCCATGAGAAGTCCATGTGCCACTCCATAAACCTGATTATCAAAGAGACGTAGTTCTTCTAATAGCAGTGAAGCTTCTTCAAATGAACTACAACGGCTGCAACCACAGAGAACGCCGTGAAACTGACATTAACTATGATAAGCGAGATTATAAAAGAAGCGTACAACTGATTGATGCCAAAATTTGACCCATTATACAGGTTATTTTCTTGTTCTATAGCTGAAAGTAGTACATTATATCAGCCTATGAAGAAGTTCCATTTATTGTTAACTTTAAGGAAATAGACACATCAGGTTGAAGAACTTGATGTAACAGAGAATATAATATAGCTATAATAAGTGCACAAGTTAAGAGATAGAGGAGTGGTTAAACCATTGTACCTGCAAGCATTCAAAATTGCTGAAAAGGTGACAACATTTGGCTTTATTTCCATCTCATGCATCTTCTGGAAAACTCCCAAGACACAGAGGAAGTCCTGTTTGCCCCTCATATCCCATTTTTCACAACCTGATTTTCCACGAGCCAACTGCTTAAAAATTTTAATGATCTTATCATCCTTTTCATCTTTAGCTTTATTATAAGCAACATCCTCAAGATCAGGTAGTGGCGAGGATCCCAGCTGAGACTCTAGATATTCAACAGCGACAGACAGACCAAAGGCATTAATTATTGAATTATAAGTTACAACATTAGGTTGTATACCTTCCTTCATCATCTCATCAAGAAGAATTGCAGACGATTCCACCAGCCCCATTTTACATAACGCGTCTATAAGTTTGCTGTAGAAAACAACATCTGCCTTCATGCCTCGATGCTTGAACTCTATGTAGACCTCCATGGCATCTTGATATAAACCCCCTTTAGAATAAACACTGATTAATGTCGAGTAAGTCAATAAGTTAGGCAAGAGGTTTTCAGCTTTCATCTTTGCAAACAGTTCCTTAACCCTGTCATACATCCCCTGTTTACCGAACCCATCCAATAGAGCATTGTAAGTGACAACATCCTTCTTAATCCCCATACTCTCCATCTCCTTGCCAATATTCAGAGCCTCCTCACACCTGCCGAGGCTAGCATAAATAGCAAGTAAGGTATTATAAGACACTCTATCCAACTTAATACCCGCAAACTTCATCTCACTGAACAAACTGAGCGCCCTATCCAGTCTCCCAGCTTTAGCACATCCACGAATTATAGTGCTATAAGTTACCTCATTAGGCAAGATCTTCTTGGTGGGCATCTCAGACATTATCTCAAAAGCCACATCAATCTGCCCACCATTGCAAGCAGCATCCAAAAGTGTATTATATGTATAAATATCTTGATCAATCCCCCTATACAACATTTCACTAAATAAACTCCTCGCAGTCTCCCACAGCCCTGCACCACTGCAAACTGCCAGAAGCGAATTGTAAGTAATCCTATCTGGTTGCATCCCATTGCTCAACATTTCATCAAAAATCATTGAAGCCCTCTTGAAATCAGCACCTCCTTTTCCACATGCATCAATCAATGCATTGAATGTCACTAAATTGGGCTTCAAGCCCGAGTCTTTCATGGTCTCAAAGACCCTAATGGCCTCATCACAATACCCACTCTTTGCGTAAGCGCTGATCAATGCAGAATAAGCATATACAGTGTTCCCATACCCCTCATTCGCCGCATTTTCAAAAACTTCCCTAGCTAAATCAACTTTGCCTAATCTACCAAGAGTACTAATCATTGAGCTAGCTAATTTACCTTTCTCGTTGCGCCTCTTTTCCCGGTTAATCGAGAATTGAAAGCAACGCATGGCGATAGACCACTCACCCCTATTCCCTAGCTCCCGGAGCAAGAACGTGTAGTCATCCGACCCACGAAGCTTCGGCTCAAAGCTCAATAATATATCATCTATACAGTTATGATCGCCCCTGCAGCAAAGAGCCTGTTGAAGGAGGTCCTCCGCGGCAGATGTGTGTCGGCAGGAGGCTGTTGACTTGGGTCGGCCAAAATGCATCTTGGAAACAAAGCGGGTAGAGCGGCGGCCGGAGAAGTCAGCGGAGGAGAGGGAAGGGAAGGCCGAGCCTGGGACGGCAGTGGAGCCTGGGCCGGAAGGAGGCTTGGGTGCGGCATTTCGGGTATGAGAAGGATTATTTTTATTTAGGGAGACCTTCTGGGAGGCCCAGTGTTGATGGTGGGAGTTACGGTTTTGAAGGTGGTTTTGGAGGTGGTGGGAATGGTTGTTCTGGTAAGGTTTTGTGGTGGTTAGAGTACAGTGCGGTGGCGGAGTTGAAGAGGCCATCAAGGGTAAACTGAGGTTCTTTTACTTTTTAAGAAAGACAGACTTTTTAGAGTGAGGAACGAAGAGAGAGAGAGAGTTTAAAGATAAGAGAGTGACAAACAGGACTCTGATTTTATTTTTATTTTTTTTAGATAGTAAAGGGCTATGAATCAAGATATGAATATTCGGACATTGTAATGTCCGCCTCGGATTCACTACGGTTTGTTTGGTTAAGATCTAGATTTTTAATTGGCTCAAAAATATTTTTACCTAACATTTATCATAAAACTAGTAGCAAATAAAGTTAGGGACTTATCATTGGTAAATATTTGAGAATCATAAGTACAGTTACTATAAATATTTAAGTTAGGGACTCAAATTTTACCATCAATAAATATTTTAGAGTGTTTGTTCTCATTTTTATAGTAAGAATGTATTTTAAAATAGTAAATTGATAAAAATTGTGTTGCTGAAAATTAAGGAAGAATTTTGAATTTGCTCGTAATATTATTTTATTGAAAAATATATGATTGAAAAGAAGATATTGAAAAATGAGTATCAAATAAGGGTAAGAATCATTAGTGCAATTAAAGAATAATGCAAAAAATAAAAATATTTGTCGCATGAATATAATTACTCAAATATTATTTTCTTAGGTGTAAAAAAATGTAAATTCTCCAAAAAAAAAAAATTGGAGGAGAAAATAAAAGTCTAGCTACTATTCAATTGAGTACTGAATAATTCATAAGATCTCTCTTAAATTTTCACTTACGGTGGATTAAAAAACTTGTTTGACATTCATTAATTTATTTTATAATTTGTAAAATTATTTTCAACAGCACATTCAAACAATATTATATTATACAGACCCATACCAAAACTCACATTTTATTTTATTTTTCCAATTAAGGAGAATCAAACAGGCTCTAATTAGCATTACTTTCAAAAGCTCTACGAAAAAGCACCGGAAATTTGTTTAAAAATACGAAAATCATTTTTTTCGTCTATCGACTTTCTCCTTTGTGAAAATTTATTAAATTAGGTGTTATCTATCTCTTACATAGTTACATTTGTTGCTATGAATTGTGGCTGAATTTTTTCTCTAGTTGTTTTTAATCAGCCTTAATAGCACAAAATGTTCTTACGTTTAACACTTCTTGTGGAAAAAGTCCACACGTTTCATTTTTTTCATATTTTCGTCCTTATTTCAATGTTTCTGTACGAAAAACAGACTTAATAGCACAAAACGTCCTTACGTTTGACATTTCTTACTCCTGGACTTTTTTAAAACGTGCAAATAAATATAATTTTGCTCTCTAAATGACAAATTAAAATCTTACTCCTGAACTTCATATTGTGTTAGATTTCAACTATTTTATTTAAAAAGTACAGGAAGACGACCATCGTTCTATACAATTCATCGTGTTTCATTGCACACAATATTCGATTTTTAACTACAAGACTTACAATTGATTTAGAATAAATTAAACCATCATTTATAATGAAAGACAAGATGTCTTTCAAATTTCTAACATTTTAGTATATGCTTGATTTCAACCTATTTTGTTTAAAACGATATAGGAAGGGGAATTTAATCGTTGTACTCCACTACAAATTGATCAACTATATCGTATCGATTTTTAAGCATACAGCTTACAATTGGTTTCGGTAAGTTTACATATAATGAAAGATGAGAGGCTAATCAAACATACAACCTTTTCGACCGTATTTGATTTCAATCGGTTTCGTTTAAAAATGTATTGGAAGATGAAGTTCGTTATATAAAATTCATGTGCTCCTCTGCACATTGTTGAAGTATACCATATTCGATTTTAAGTACATGACTTACACTTAATTTTGAATAAGTTAAACTATTACATATAATAAAAGGCACGATATCATTCAAACTCGAAAGAGAGAAGTGAAAAAAGACTGCTATCGTTTAAAATAGCTGAAGTCATTTTTCTTTTTAAAAAGATTATTGGTTGCGATCTAAATGGACTTTTTGTTTGCTTTGGGTTGGCCACGACTATGTTCTGTGATGGATTCTTGCGTCATTTGGGAAAGCCATTAACGTCATCCACAAAAGCCCCTTACGCGAGCCAATTTGTTACACTTTGGAGGGGGAAATGATATGAGTAATGTTATTCATCCCCAGTGAGGTTATAAATACAGTATATGTGACGTCAATGTGGGAATAAATGATAGGTGAAATTAAAGAAGTCATTTAATTTCACCTTTCATTTAACCTATCATTTAAAATCACCTAAATCGTATTTGTAACTCCACTGGAGATGAATATTATTATTCAAATGATATAGTGTCTGTCTTTAGATAAGTCATTGATATCACACTGTATAGCAGCATAACGAACTGTGTTAACCCTTTTTTCTGATTCCTTTCTATTTGTATCTCAGTCTGCCACTCTGGTGGGCTTTATTCTTTCATCTATCTGTTTCTCGAGTCGTAGCGTGCTCTGTCGTTGGGTTAATTACCATAAAACAGGTGCAAGTGATTAATTGAAATGCAAATTGGTAGTGCATTTCTTGGCTCGGCAGTTCAAAATTCTGCCTTAAATTTGGATGCCTTGAGAGAATAACCATTCTACTCTCCCACACCAGGTGAAATTTGTCACATTTGTAACAGAATGATGAAACAAGAAAAGTCTAAACTCTTAAAACAGAAGCCCCGCATGGCACATAATTCAGGATGATAAGAGAAAAAAACGTTGAGTTCTCTGTCAAGGAAGCAAAGCCCAGAATCTCAAGTAAGCATATACATCATTTGCTACCCATCTGCACGGTGCAAGGGTGGTAAATATTCAGTCTCAAGTCTGAAAACTCCTTCCATTTCTACCAAGAAACAATTGAGAAACAAGAATTCCCAATAAAATATGGCAATGCTCTTTTAGCGTAGATACTTGACTGAACAAAACCCATGGTATACTGCTTATTTACTGTTGTATACAAACAGCAGAAATTTCTTTCAGTAAGGCAAATAAAAATTTGGAATTGAGACGTGGGCCCCAAAAATCCTTCCCCAAACCCTGGCACGGGCTTGGCGCAGAGGGGACTGGGAGAGAGAGGTTTTGGCAAAAAAGGGTAGCCTGCACTTCTATTCACGGGAAAGCAAGGTAATCAATTTTTCGAGCAGGCTGCTGATTTCAATTCCATCCTCCTCAATCCTAGCACGAATATTGGATGTTGTTTTCCCAGCAGCTATGTATGTCTCAAGCAAATAGCAGTAGAAACGGTGATTAATGCAATTGATCTTCTTCATATATATGTAGAATTTCTCAAATCCATCAACATCACAAGCTTCTTTGAAATAGTCAATAAACTTATTTACAGTATCCGACTTTGGCCGCCATTCACTCTTTTCAATTCCGGATGTAGCAACTTCCACGTAACGCAAAGCTTCTTCTATTTGATGGTTTTTCAGAAAGAAATGGATGAACATTTCATAAATCTTGAAGAATGGTCCATCTGATCTATCAATTGCAGTACGAAGGACAGATTCAGCTTCATCGGTCATGTCATGAGTCAAATAAGCACCAATAGCTGTATTTGCCAACCTAACGTCATAACTAGAACAGGTTGATTCCCATTCTTCGTAGATTTTCTTCAACCCATCAACATCATTTAGATTACTAAGAGCCTGAAGCATGATAAGATAACTCAGATTGGTCACTACTTCGAATCTCGGCTTCAAAGAATTCCAAACACGATAGACATTACCAAGATCAGAGATTCCAGCATATAAACTTATCAAAAAATGGTATGCCTCACGATTTCTAGGCCCCATCTCCTCCTCTAGCTTTTTTAGAGCCAACTCAGCTTTCTCGCGAAGTCCAGCCCTGACATAAAGAACTGCCAAGTTACTATACGTCGTCCAATTACACACCTTTGCATTTTCCCTTTTTATCTCCTCAAAAACTCTTTCTGCTCCCTCAATGTCATTTAAACGTGAATAACTGTGCATCAATATGTTATAAGTAAATGTGTCTGGACGGATGTCCCTTTTCTTCATTTCTTCTCTCAAAAGAAGCACCTTCTCAGGCTTCTCTGATCTCATATACAAGGACATGAGATTATTAAAAGGCAGCGATTTGGATATCATGTTCATTTCATCCATTTTTTCAAAGAGATCCACTGCCTTATCAGCCATTTTTTCCACACAATAGCTGTTAAGAAGTGCTCCATAAGTACGGCGATTCTTTGCAGCAGGCAAGAGGCCATCAAAATAGTTCTCTGCAGCAGCTATACCCCTAACTTTTCCAATTAGATCCAAATGTATAGCATAATCTCTGAGGGAAAAGTTAATTTTCCTTACTGTCATCCACTCTATTATCTACATATAAAACAGAAAATAAAAATCCATGATCAGAATAATAACTACGTACAAGAACTAGATAGGAAAGTAGTTTGACTGTAGAAAGGATTAATAAATAAAGGTTATTTTCTCAAACAAATGAAGGAAAAAAGCTCGAACAGTTGATGCAAAGTTATACTGAGCACGACTCAAGTAAGAAAAAAAGAAAAATGTTTACCTACTTCCAGATAATGGTTAATCCATCCTACTCACTCATGAATGAATGAAGAAAGTAGGGAACTGTTTAGTGAATGAAATGAAACTATCAAATTTGATTCACATTGAACATAATAAAATTATATGTTATAGATTTCGGGAATGGAAACCAAAGTTTCATTTTGGTTCTCCCCAAAACGCCTCCTTTTTGAACCCATTTTTAAGGAACTGGAAAAAAAAAACAAAAAATGGAAAATTTAAAAAAAAAAAAAAAAAAAAAAAAAAAGTTTAAAAAATTTTAAATAAAAAAAAAAAATAAATAAAAAAAAAAAAAAGGGT
>CAIGRL010156832.1:0-16641 GCA_903798325.1 Fraxinus xanthoxyloides
ATAGCCTGTATTGTTGACTTTTATTATACGGTGAGTCCCAATAACGGCCATATTTTCAATTTTAATTGAATTTTAAGCGTTAACAAACAGGCGCAATATCTATCAAACACACTCCAAATTGCCATTGGATCTCTTGAGGGATATATTGATAGGGTTGAGGGATCAAGGTGGAATCGGCCCCAAGGAAAGAACATGGTTGCCTGCACATGGATTTGCTTTACATGTAAAATTATATTATTTAAAAAATATTTGATTAAAAATTAATTTGAAAGAATATGTGTTTGGAAAATGTGGCAGGGGCTTAATGAAAAAAGTCAATTTCTTGAAAATGAGCCATAAATTGAGCACATTCACCATTAAAAAAAAAGGTTTTTTTTAAAAAAAATTAGTTTTGCTTTGCTGAAGTAGTGATGGCTAAAAAACCCGACCCGAATGGAGCAAAAAATTAAATAATTAACTACAAATTAAAAAAAATAGTCAATTGAAAATTTTTGAAAAAAAAATGTAAACGAAACAGGAAACAGCGCAAGCTAACGCCCCGAACTTGCCCCGCCCCGTCTGAGGCGGGGAGGGGGGGTGCCCAACCCCGAACCCCCCGTTGCCATCTCTATGCTGGAGGCTGTAAATGACTTCCACATAAAGAAAATTAGAATATCATTTACATCCAAATCTTATATTATTATCTAGATTATCAGTAGATTTTGTTTAGGCTAAATCACATTTTTTTTTAAGTACATGAAATGTTTAAAAAATTTAGTCATTGTCATACTTGTATCCCCAACCTTTTTTCATTGTATTTGTATCTTCATTTTTCTTAATTAATTGATACGTCATCCTTGATAACAATTTTTATAAAAAACTTTGTTAACAGGGAATAAAAAGATTTATTTTCCCCTCATGCAAATAAGTTAAAAAAATTCAAAATGAAGATCAAGTACTTGTCCATCATTTAAAATCCAACAACAAAATTTTTGGATGAAAATCGTCATTTAGGACAATATTCGCTAATTGACGAAAGGTTAATAATAAGAATGCGATGAAAAAATTTAAGAACATAAATATAACGGCGAATAGAGATTATAAGCCAATAATACAATGAAAATGTAGTATGTGTGTGTGTGTATTCATTTTTAATTTGTTCATTAAACTGTTTAAAATAGTCTTAAAAATTTATTTCGAGCCCTTTTGAGCCGACTTCTAAAAAGTCAAAAATTATTTTTGAAATTAAGTTTTTGAAAATACTTCGTCGAATGGAATTTTTTTTTTTAAAGAAAATCGACCTTATATCACTTTTTCAAAAACTCCTCTGAAAACCAAAATTGAAAGTAGAAATTTTGTGAAACGGAAACTTCATTTCCACTCACTCAAAGCAATTTGGGGCATAAAACAAATGCCATAAAAATCATTTATGAACAATTTCCAAAAAAACATCTATTTCCATTGAAGTTTGAACAAAGGAAAAATTGTTTGNCACTTTTTCAAAAACTCCTCTGAAAAACAAAAATGAAAGTAGAAATTTTGTGAAACGGAAACTTCATTTCCACTCACTCAAAGCAATTTGGGGCATAAAACAAATGCCATAAAAATCATTTATGAACAATTTCCCAAAAAACATCTATTTCCATTGAAGTTTGAACAAAGGAAAAATTGTTTGTAAAGTCAAATGCATATCATGTGCTGAAAATGTACTGTATACATTAACGTCTTATTAATGTTATTAGCTTAACGGTCAAGACGAGTTTATTGTACATAGACGCATCAAACGGAGGGTCGAGATTTCTTAAAACCACTCAAAACAAAACTGTAGACGCGTTGAAAGTGGAAAGACATGCTGCCTGCCTATCATTATAGGCTAGTCTATATGCAAAGTTCCACATCCAATTATCACATGCATATCCGTCACTAATCACTAAAGGCGAAATTTTAAAATACTGAGAGATTGGTATCTTTTGATATATTGTTGGGTTGAATATGTTCTGGAAATCCCAATCATTGTCCACGCACACGGCTTTTACTTGCTTCAACTAAGTATTTTCTTTGTCTCTTTCCAGGGTACTTTTGTGTATTTTTCTGGGTTTTTTTTTTTAATAATTTTTGGCTCTCTCTATCGATTTTTGCATCTGGGTTTTTTTAATTGTTGGGGGAAAATGATTGTGGAGGAAATCAGAGGAAATAGTGGGTGTGAGAATGGAAATTATGACAATTTCCCAGTGGGCATGCGTGTTCTTGCGGTTGATGATGATCTAACTTGCTTGAGGTTATTGGAAAATCTACTTAGAAAATGCCAGTATCATGGTATGTTTTCTTACCTTTTTGCTTCACTTATTTAGTTTTATGTCTTCTTTTCGTCGGTTTGTTGATTGGTGTTATGGATTTATGGTGAATTGTTTGACCTACTGTTTTTCCAAATTTTAAGGGATTTCTGAATGTTGTCGGCTATTCAACCATACGTGGTTTGACTTGGAATAATTCAAAAATAAATTGTTCATTCACAGTTCGAGATTCTGTTTCTAGCTTAATTGTTCCGTTGCTTCTAGGGATCTTAGATTTGGGGATGTTGAATTCTAGTTCAGAATTCCGAAACCTCGTGTTATGAATTGTGCGGGTTCTGTGATCCAATTGGAAATTTTAGTTTATGGAACATTTAGAGGTCTTGGTTGTGATTTTGTGGGTTCTTTGCTTGTGAGTACTTGTGGGCTCAATTTGTTATCTTTATCGATTTTAACCTGTTACAAGTAAATATTTTCTTCAAATAATTTGAGTGAGCAAGAACTGGGCGCCTGTTCTCTGTAATTTATCCTTAATCATATATTTCTTGTGTTTTGTCCGTTTTTAGATATGCAGACACGTAACTGAATTTTAGTTATATTTATCTAACGCTGTTATCCTCTATGAGAATCTGTTCGCTGTTTGGACTGGACCAAAAATAAGAGGAAATAGAAAATGCTGTTGGATCTCACACTGAGTGCTTGTACTTAGCTTAGTTGTGGTCTAAAGCAGTATTATTTTTCCTTTTAATTAGATATAGGCTGCACTTTTGTAGTTTTTGCTGGTTTGTGTAGAAATACGGTTAGAACTCTGAAGCTCAGCCTCGGCAATTTATCTTTCTCCCATGGTTCCAAGTTTTGATAGTGCACTAATTTTCCCACAGATTTCGATACTCCGTGTTTTTGTAATGTGAAATTTTTTTTGTCTTTATATGTCCTTTTTTACTTGGACTATGTGATTAGTAATAATTTTCAGTCTTAATTCGTGTTGAATAATTTCTGGGTACAGATTAGAGATCGCGTTTATCTAGTATCATGTTTGCTTATGGGAACCTTTGAACGGATCTTCACCAGTGACTTTTTCTTCTCTTCTTCCTGTAAATGGTTTGCTGTTTTGCAGTTACAGTGAAGAGCCAGGCAAGGGAGGCACTGCAGATTTTGAGAGAAAACAAAGACAGATTTGACCTGGTAATCAGTGACGTGCATATGCCGGACATGGATGGTTTTAAGCTTCTGGAGCTTGTCGGCCTTGAAATGGACCTTCCTGTAATCAGTAAGTTTCCATGCTTTGATCTCCATTAAATTTCATCTTTGATATTTTCTCTCTTCTTTTGGCATGAATGTACCTAAAGAGTAGAGCAAGTTAGAAGAGGGAGGGAATGAGCAACATTAGTACGGCATGTCGTAGTTGCTAAGGATCTATTTACTTTAGATCTCTCCGTAATTTAGCAATGAACAAAGCGGAATGACGCATAAGGGTTATGTAACTGACCCAAAATTTACTGGAAATGAGGCTTAGTTTATTGTTCTTGTATCTTTTGGAATGAATATACAAGATTATTGAGTCCAATTATGCTCCAATTTCTCTTTTAGGGTTTGAGTTTTGCATCTAAGCTTGAAAAAATTGTTGATTAGTCACTGGCATGCATGATTATGTATGAACCCACCTTCGAAAGTTTATTTGACACATTTATTTTGTCCCAGTGCTGTCAGCAAATAGTGATCCCAAACTTGTCATGAAAGGGGTTACCCATGGTGCCTGTGATTATTTGGTAAAACCCATCAGAATTGAGGAGCTGAGGAATATATGGCAACATGTAATCAGGAGAAAAAAGTTCGACTCCGGAAAGAAGAACAAATCTACCGATCAAGTCAATACGTGTCAAGCAAGTGGACAAGGCCAAATGTCTCCAATGACAGGCAATGTGGATCAGAACGGGAAATTTAATAGGAAGAGGAAAGATGATGATGATGATGATGAGAGTGAAGACAATGGAGATGAAAATGAAGACCCTTCTTCACAGAAGAAGCCTAGAGTAGTCTGGTCTATAGAGCTTCATAGGAAATTTGTCGCAGCTGTGAATCAATTGGGCATTGAAAGAAAGTTCTCCTACTTCAGAACTCTTTACGCATGTGGATTTCATTCACTTGTCTTGATTCTGATATTTTCTCTTTCTTTTGCTGTTTCTCAATGCAGAAGCCGTTCCTAAAAGAATACTTGACATGATGAATGTTGAAGGGCTCACCCGGGAAAATGTAGCTAGTCATCTCCAGGCATGAATTCATCCGTCTCTGCTTGTCATTTCCCGTGCCTCACTGAATGTTCTTTCATCTGTTTTGGAATATCATGGACTAGGAATTTATTAGCCCACATAATATACTAAGTCCGGAATTGAAGTGGATAAATATTTTCTGGATTTAGGATCGTTAAATTGTTTGGCATGTTTTTTCAATGATTTTAACCATAATTCCAAAGCATTTTTGTAGCAAAAATGTCGGCATGCTGATATATCACTCTTTCCATATATCTTGATGCAACTTTGCATGCCCAAAGAAGAATGTATGTTGTGAAAGTGGTGGGTTGGATATTGTGGGTGAGTGTAGCCCAATTTCGTTCTCTTTATGATTGGGATGAACCTATAACAAAAATGAAAAGGATCCTCATAAAGAGAACCGCCATATGACGAACTGGGGCATCAATGATGAGATTACACTATCCACTTTTCTTAGTTGCCATTAATTGGGAGTAAAATGTAAGTTTATCAATTTTTTAACATAATGAACCACTTGTTCTCTGTTGCAGAAGTATAGGCTTTACCTGAAAAGGATCAGTTCGGTTGCAACCCAGCAAGCAAACATGGCTGCAGCACTGGGGATTAAGGATTCCCCTTTTGTGCGTATGAGTTCACTAGACGGGCTTGGAGATTTTCGAACTTTGGCTGGATCAGGAAGATTTGCAAATACTGCCTTATCACCTTATTCAGCAAATGGCATGCTTGGTAGACTAAATAGCCCTGGTGGTGTTAACCTTCATAATCTTACTTCATCTGCACTGATCCAACCAAATCATGCACAAAACTTGAGCAACTCCATGAGTAATGTGGGGAAATTTCATCCAGTTATATCACCTGGAAGTCAAAACGCCAGTTTATTTCAAGGATCATTGGAACTGGATCAGTTACAACAGAATAAGTGCACTACAGGAATCGCAAACTTCAATTCTATGGATGATTCAAGAATGTTTACAGCTGCCAGTGCATTCACAGACACTGGAGAAGCAATTGGCAGTTCAAGCAACTATTTAAATGGTGACCCAAATAATCTTATGATGTTACATGGGAACTCCCAGCAAGCACTGAGCGGAGGATTTGGAAATCATTCTTCTCTCAACATGGCCTCATTTAATGCAGAATCCTTAAATGTTGGTGTCAGTAAATCCTCCAATTTTCTGGATCAGGGTAAATTTAATGAGAACTGGCAGACAATCCAACTGCCTAAGTTGCAGTCAAATTCTTTGCTCTCTGCTGAGCCTTTACAGGATCAGTTGCCTCTCAATACTGTGAGAAACAACAATTCTTCGAACAGTCCTCATTTACAGAACAACCCTCTTGAGATTTCTTCCACCACCATGGATTCACGACCTCTTGAGGATTTGAGGGGAGAGATGCAATTTCAAGAAGGATTGATTAGTCACAACTCAGAAACAATTTTTGGTTCCTTCAACTTTAGTAGTCCTGCCAATGGAATTCTGCCTCCCTTGAGCAGGAGTTTGGACCAAAATAGTGGAATCTTCAACAGAAAGATGGAGATGGTCGTAAATTGTAGGTTGCCTGGAGGTGCTCCTACTCTTATGCAGCAGAATGAGATTGAACAATCAAATACTGACTCTAGAAGAAGGTCTAATGAGAATTTTCTTTCGGAGCAAGCAAAGCTGCAAGGTGGTTTTGTTTCTCAAACTTATGATTCATTGGATGATTTGGTGAATGCAGTGGTCAAACGGGTATGATACCCTTGCAAGCCTTGTCTCTGTCATTTCCTGCTATTTTTCTATAATTTGCTGTAAAGAAAGGATGCTTTCAAATGAATGTTTTTTAATGGTCAATTGAAAGATGTGAACTCGGTTATATTGCTTGATGGTTAACACAATCTTATGCTAAATATGGAAGGATCCTATATCGTAAAAGATATTTTTAACCTGTATCCTAATAAATTAATGAGGAAACATCATGTAACTTTCAAAAGAATGAAGTATAATTTTGCCTGCATTGCATTCTTCATACTACGAGGAGTTAGATAAGTTTTTAAAGGTAGGAAGTCTTTTTATTTACTTCTAGCAATGCAAAGGTGCTTTAATTTTGAAGTGCGTAATGATTGGGGTATTTTCATGTCAAGAATGAGCAGAGAACTGCAGAATGCAAAACCATTTGTTTTTGAAGCATGAAAAAAATGGTCATTCTTGAAAGAGTAGAAAATATTTTTTCTGTTCTGAATATAATTCACTGAACCAAAATACTGCTATACCTTTGTTGACAGCCAATAAGAACAGGTTCTTCACAAAACCACAGAGTTCATTGGTAACTCTTATCTCTGCAGACTGCAATATGAGCAAATCGTCATTAATGATTTCTGCTTTCGCAAAGGACATTTTGATGATATCTTAGAGGTTAACTACCTAAATTATTCTTGCTCACGCAGTCTGCTGAATGAAGGGGTGAAAATATTTCATCCATGACTTGATAGTTAATATTTTAAAATATATGGATTACATGGAGGGTATTTTAACAACACGGCTGTGATGAGTGAAATTGTGTATGTTATCCAAATATATCTGTTTGTTCATTTCTCTTTTTATTTATTTAAGGAAAATTGGTACAGTAGTGATTTGGACCTAGGCGTGCTGGGCGTATGCTCCTAATAAGTTGTTATTTAAATACGAACAACGAATTGAAGTTTTTCCAAATAAACTACATTGCACGGTTTTGAGTTTTGTAGCCTTGATGGATTCAGTACTACATGTAGAAGTATCAATCAGTCCCTGTAACACATAATTTTTGCTTGTGATTGGCAATTCTTGAACTATTCTATATTCTAATGCAGTACACTCGTCCTGCTTTCCTTCAAGTTTGTCTGTGTTTTATGTTCTTCCAAGTAAGTTTAATATGTTCATAGTCTCAGGCTCGTGTAAACTTTATTGGTTTTTTTTTTCCTTCCTTCACACTTGCCTGTCTTTTCATCCTTATTGATTATGTCGACTTCTATTATAAACTTATGCATTTGGATGATCCTCAATCATGTGATCGCGAAGGTCCTTTTTCTCTATATTTGTGGCATTTCATATAAGACAGCCTCAATGCATTACGGTTATCTTGTTTAGCAGTTCATATTAACATTTTGATACACCTTTATTCAAGGATTGTGTTCTGTTGGTTTGTAGGAACCAGACGGAAACATATCAGATGGCAATTTCGGGTTTGATGATTACTCGTTTGGACCAGGAATGTGAAGCTTCACTGGCAACTATTTTATGTGAAAAGTAGAGTTTCTAAATCCATCTTTTCTTTCGGAACGTTTTTAGTTTGTTGAATTAGTAGCAACTTTGTAATTACAATAGCTTGTTAGCTGCTGCTTGTTTTCTCGAGAACAATTTGTTAGTTGTCCTATAAACTATGCATGAGTAGCTAAAAAGTTTGGAATATTTCTTTTGGTCTACATCCGTGGTATCCTTTGCAGTTGTTATCCCTTTACTCTTGTTGATGGGAGAAATTGCCTAACTTCTTTGGCCAATGTCGATTAGACTGGACAAGACCCTTCTGTTGGATGGTGTATTTATCTTCGTCGCGATATTGTTTGCAAAACAAACTCAGATTAGCCTCTCGAATGCCAGAAGCTGCTGAGGCGGTCAATTCAACTTTGACGGTTGAGTTAGACCAATATCAATGAGAGGGAAAGACATTATATAGCTTGTAATGATTTTTTATTTTTTTTATTTTTTTGGGTCTTGATAAATAATTATTTTATGAAGAAGAGTCACTGCTTTTTGCAAAATGGCTTCTGCTTCTCAGGGGAGGGAAGCAATTAAAAGCACTTCTAGAAATTATTAAAAATTTAAAATATGTTCAAATTCTTAATTTTAGAAGTATTTTTTGACTTTTCAAACCAAAACCCTTTTATCTACTTATTTCAACTAAGAGTATGCCTTTATCATTTTTCTTTAGTCAATTTTTATTATTTTAAATTATATTTTATTTTGATAAATTTTCTACCACGTTCATCTTGAATTTGAGCTCACCAGAAAACACGTATTCATGTGTAGTATTATTAAAAGGAATAAATATTAAGAATACTTCTATAAGAAAAATATTAAGAATACCTTTTGTGTTTCAACTGTAAAAAATCGTTTTTATTTTTAATTTATAATCTTTTAAATGAAAAAGAAGAATATTTCAAGAAATCCTATAAAATGCTATCTTAATCTTTTAAATAAAAAGAAGAATATTTCAATAAAACCTAAAAAATGCTATACCTCCAGGCTCCTTACGAAATTTCCATCTCTCTATTCCCTCGCAAAAGCACACTTATGCGCGGGCAACAATCTGGGCATGGAAAAGAGGGTTAAAATTCACCAATGACCATCAAACTTGGTGTCATCATGACTATCCAATTTGATTTTATTTAACTATGATCACCTAATTTTATACTTAATGTCATCATGACCATCCAATTTCATATAACGTTTCACCACGATCACCAATTTCATATAACATTTCACCATGATCACCCAATTTTATTTTTTTTCACTATTTTTGATAACCCCAAACCCAAACTCGACTTTTTGGGCCCGACTTTGGGCCTCCTCATTCAGCTCAAACATGTGGGCTACTGAGGTCGAGGTCCACTGATGTTGTGAAACCCGAACTCGACCTGGTCACTTTGCTTACTGGCCTTCTCGGCCCATTGTATGAGATCGGGGTCCGCATCTTCATTGATCTCGCGGTCCCTACCTCACGTGCTTCCCTCCAGCTACACGTGACCATAGAATATTAGTTCAACTAAATCACTAACCCTCCCCCCCTCCCCCAACTTACCATAAAATCCACTTTATCTTAAAATAATACAATCCTAATACAACACAAACATCTCCCATAAGGGAATATTAGTCCGTGTAGGACTTTACCACCAGCCTCTATAAATATGTATCACATCCTCATTATTCAGGTACATTTTTTAAAAGCATTACAACATAAGTTTTTCTTGAGCACCTGACTGACTTAAGCATTGGAGGGGCAATAAAGACCCACCTCGATATCTTTGTTTCAGGTATTGACAATCAGATCACGCGGAGTTCTTCCATCAAGTTCTTCCATCCGGTTCAGGTTGGCCCATGTACGAATTTTGGCATCATCATTGTCGCTGTCTGTGGGAAAGGCTATCAGGAGCCATGGTTAACACACGTTCTGGTTATCTTCTAGCAAGTTCATCTGTTTCTAACCAACCCGTCGCTACAGATATCCCGGCCCCCCAGGAGGTTACCGAGGGAGGACCATCACATCCGATCACAGTATGTTGAAGGTATGCAAGTGATTGTGGATAATCGAATCCTTTTTTTAGCAAAAATAATATTATTATCGTTTTATATGAAAGGAAACGATATCTATGTCGCTGTAGTTATGATTTGAATTGGAACGATTTCAAACTCGTCAAATTTGTACTATAACGATATAAATGTCATTATATTATTTCATGAATTTGATACATACAATATTTTTATCGTTTTAGTACAATTTTAACGACATTGATATTGTTTTAGTTTAAATTATATATATAACGGTAATTATATCGTCTGTTAAAAACAATGATTCGACTATCTACGGCCACTCGAGATACCTCTGACATACGTAGGACGATTAAAGGAGGTCATCAAGTGGGTTGATATTGCTAGAACGACTTAAAAAGAGCAAATAGAGATACTTTCTTTTTGTCGGAATAGTTTGATGGTGCCAGACAATTATGAGAAAAAAGTGTTCACATAATTTCTTTTGACTAAGATCGAACCTACTTGATAACCTCTTTTGATCATCATACATATGTTGGAGACATGATTGGAAGTCATGGACGGTCGAATCGTCGTTTTTAGTCAAAATGATAATTATCGTTTTATATGAAAAGAAACTACTTCAATGTCTTTGAATTGGAACGATCTCAATCTCGACAAATTTGTACTGAAACGACATGGATGCTGTTATGTTATTTCGTGACTTTGATACATAATAATACAAATGTCGTTACCTACTATAAGAAACTACTTCAATATCGTTTTAGTTATGATTTGAATTGGAACGATCTCAACCTCGTAAAATTTGTATTGAAACAACATGGATATCGTTATGTTGTTCCGTAGATTTGATACATAACGATATCAATGTCGATGTAGTTATGATTTGAACTAGAACGATATCATTGTCGTTCTATATGAAAATAAAAGATATTTACGTTGTTTTAGTTATGATTTTTACTGAAATGAGTTCAAACTCGTAAAATTTGTATCGAAACGATATGAATGTCGTTATGTTATTTCATGAGTTTGACACATCATGATATCATGGTGGTTGAGATGTATTAGGAGAGTTTGGTGGAATACATGACGTGGCTCGGCATCATGTTCAACCTCATCTCCTTCATAATGATGTTAAGCATTCTCAACTTTTTTCACGATCAGTATCAATTCTTTCCTATAAACCTCCTCGAGTTCAACTTTAGTGGAAACCAATGTAAAATTAACTCCGCTGTAAATATTATATTGTGCAAATTATTAGTCATTCGCTAAGCTAATTTCACAATTTGTTCCCACTAAACTTTAAAAAAGAAAAAGCAATTTACCTCTTTCGATTCCAACACGTTATCAATGGCTGTAGAAGCTAACCTCTTCGACATTTTTCAAGCGACCATTCATTGCATTCAAATAATTTGTAGCAAACAATGCCCAAATCGATTGTAAAACATATACACAAAAGAAATTTATATATAAAAAATAATACAAGTCAAATGTATACCATGCAACGAATATCGACCTAAAAATTCGTCTAAGTCAAAAACCAATTTACAACATAGAAACAAACCCACGCATACACACATATATAGATAGAACATAAGATAAACTGAATTTGGATTTAATTAGCAATCTATTAAATTTGACAATAAAACATTAATCTTCAACAAAATTTAGAGATAATAAAGTAGATATAACAATTACAAATATTAGTTCCATTGAATAATTAAACTACAAATAGCCATAAAATTTTCAATAAATTTATTTTTCTCTTAATAGATAACAGTATATATAAAATATATAAAACTACATAACTAAGAAAATAAACAGGAAATGAAACATCTCCAAGAAATCATTATAGAACTCAATAAAACGAATTTGCTAAACATCAAGTGATGAACTAAAACTCCAAAACCACCAAATTCAAATATGAATTTCCAATGCAACTATTTCGAAGAGAACTCGAATAAAAGTTATAGAAATGATCTTTATAGCAAACAATGTAATCTTCATTAGTATCAACTTAAAAACTCAAAATTGAACACAGTTTGAACATTATACATAGAACTCATTTCTGGTTTGAAAACTTACATTGATTTTTCTAAATGTGAGCTCACCATTTTTGTGAAACCATAGAAGTTAGATTCAAATTTCAACACTTGATGGATAAAACTGTTAATTTAAAATTCTACACAATCTTCGACCTCAAAAGAAGAAGGAAAATTATTGTTTTTGACTTAGATGAGAAGTGTTTGGGAATTTGAAAGAGAACAAGATTAATTTTGCAATCGTGAATTTGTAAAAGAAAGGTTTAGGCCAAGAAAAGACAAAATCTTTCATTTATTTAGTTAAGTAAAGGAAGGATAAAGTGGACTTTTGAGACTATAAAATAATTAATTTTTTTTTTTGGTTAAAAGTTGTTCAAAATCCTTTTGAACAAAATTACATATAGGGGCTTGGGAAGAGACGGAAATCTAGGCTGTTCTCTTTGTGTTTCAGTTTTGTGTTTTGAGTTTTGAATTCATTTTGTATTTTGTGTTTTGAGTGTCCATTTTGAAATTGTTGAAAATGTATTCTTTTTGTTATTTTGAAAACACCCAAAAATGCGTTTGAAAATTTCGGCTTGATTATAACTGAAAACACCAAAAACAACAAATTTGTTGTTTTATGTTTCATTTGTAAATTTTTAACTTGTTTTCAAAAATGCGTTTTCGAAATAGGAAAGAACGCGTTTTCACTGTTATGAAAAATCAAAAGCAAAGAGGCCCGGGGTCTCAGGTCAAGAAGAAGAAATTCAATGAAAAATTGGAAAAAAATGATGAACAGATCGAGGAAGTGGGTAGTGGTTTTACAGTTCAGAATATTTTAATTGGAATAGGAGAAGAACCAAAAGATTCTGAATTGGAAGAACCAATATTGGAGAGTTTTTCCCAATACGATTTTAGTTCCTAACCATCTCCCTATTACCAGTGTATGTTGTTCTTTTTCTTCTACCATAGAAAAAAAATGTAGATTTGATTTTGATTGATTGTTGGAACTTTTTACATGATAAATTTCATTGATAACTGTGATTCTTATTATGAAAGCTAAAATTTTGGGTTGTGTTTTTTGGTGTGGACCTGTTATTGCAATTGATATTTCCTATACAGTTTAATTGAATTGTAGTAAAAATTCATTTTAAATTATTTAATTCTTAGCCCAATGCATATTCGCGTTAAGGACCAACATTGTTTGGCCCCTGATTGAATCCTGCACTGACTCTCATTATGCTATAATCCAAGCCTATGTAAGAGTATATTACTAAAAGAATCAAACACATTTTTTGAAACCAGAGGTAACCTGAAAATGCACCTGATGTGCCCGATGAAATGAGTAAGAGATATTTGTTCGTCTGGTATATAATAAGTGGCACATGCTCGATGGAGAAGTTATTTGATGATGCTGTGTAATAATATTGTTCCAGATGATTATGTTTGTTTCCCAAGTTTTATAGAGTCGTGGAAATCTTGGGGATGTGGAGACCAATTGTAAAGTTGGCAACAAATGAGCAAATTGGCGTTTAAGAAAAATTTTGGCCTTTAATTTTAGGCAAGAGTGTAAAGACATTTCCAAGCAAGGGTATTTACTATTTAAGACTTTTTAAGTTATTAAGAAATGGACTAAAGGCCTTCTAAACTTAAAACTTGAGCATAGCCTAAAGTATTGTTGACCATGCCTTTTAAAGTATTCTTGAGGTTGGTTTTGTGGGTTGTTTTCTGACTTTCTTTTTTCCTTCTGGTTTTAGTTTTATAACCAACTATTCTTCGTCGTATGCAGTGAAAGATACTGAAATTTGATAGGAGTATTATAATGAACGAAGGAGGAGTGGGACTGGGTGGTGGAGCTGGCAGTGGCAGCGGAGGTGGACCAACTGCTGCTGTGGCCGCCCAAAAGCAGAAGAACCTTTTGCAGAGAGTGGACAATGACATCGGAAATCTTGTCAATAGTTTCGGATTCGTCGTGAATGTAGCACGGGTAATAACATTAATTCCTTTCAATAACTTCTGAAATTTTTAGAATAATTTTATGCAGGTTATTTCTTGATCAATTAGATTACAAAAACTCATATCACTGTGTAATGATTAATGAGTATTTGCATATCAGGAATTAATATAATGAGGATGGTTGATTTAGTATTTCTCTAGAAAATGTGAATATGAATATGTGAATAATATTAGGTGATAATATGTGCTCTTTCTATTTAATGTGAATGAGTACAGTAAATCCAATTTTAAAACTGACAGCTACTTGAGCATGTTAGGAAGCCCGGATGTGCGCTTCTTTCTCATTTTCTGAGAAAAGAATATAGAAATGTTGTTAATGCCTTTGATATACTGGAGTTCACTTAACATGATACATATGGCATGGAGAAGGACAAGAAAGGAGAGAACAAAAGAAAGGAGAGCGAGCGAATAGAGACAGCAGAGGCCTGGGATACCATTTTGTTTGGTGTGTTGAATTGAACGACACTAGATAGGATGATTGAAGAAAATCAAGTTAAAATCACGTTAGTTGAACTGTGCAGTGTGTCCAATATTGTACCAAAAGTCCTCTTAAATCAAAAGATGGGTGAAAATCAAACGAAAAGTTCTTGGAACCCTGAGGGGTTGCTTGATTGATCAGACCTTAAGTTTCCTCCCCAATGGTCACTAGTCCGAGTCCTTTCAGGACCACTGAGGTGAGTACTCGGCCGTAAACTTCAGGGCCCCGTGGGATTAGTCGAGGTGCGCGCAAGGTGGCCCAGACATCCACGATTATAAAAAAAAGGTTCTTGGAGTTTAGTGTAGAAGCGTCAATGCTTTACATGTTAAGGATGTAGTAGTTCTCTATTCAAATTTTTTATTATGTAAAGAGTTGATATGCCTATACTTTGATGGTACTTCGTTTTCTATGTTAATCGGTTCTCTGTAATATCCATGAACCTGTAGAGTACTTGCGCTTGTGAGTGGAATGATTGATGTAAACAATATTTTAAGAAAGCCACCTGCCCTTTGCACATACGTGATAGTCCATGTGAGATTGCCAGCTTATTGCTGTTGGGGTTGGGAGCATAGGGTATCCACTATTAGCTAACACAGTAGTGCAATTTGGTGCACCTAGTTTATATACATGAATACGATATGAAGACAGAAAATGTATTGACATCCTTAAAACATATATAGAGAACAAACCTGGTGGACACAGTAGTTCTACCTTCAAAATGTTGACATACTTCGATCATTAATAGCTGTGAAGAGTGTGATTGTGGCATTACCATGTTTAGCTGGTTTGCTTACAGGTTGACTTGAACTGCATTGTATGGTTATGCGCATCAGTTAGTTATTTTTCCTTTGGCGTTTCCTTGTTATGCTCCATAAAATAGTTTCATCACTTCTATGTGAAAAGCATTAATATAATGACCCTGTTTTTAGATCTATCCATCACTCATTCAGAAAACTGCAAAGAGTTGAGTTAATGGATTATGTGGATTGTTAGCTCTTGGGATCTGCCTAAAGTATATCTTTAATAAATCACGTCTTTTTATCAAGCGAATTCAATGGCTCCTCGACTCGTCTCACTATAAGCGATAGAATCAGTGGTAGAGCTCGGATATCATGTTTTCATTTAGCAGGGTGGGTTGGGGAGGGAATTTTATTCGAGCATTATGGCGACTCTTATATGATGCTTAGCAATCTGATGAAAGGCCTATATCAAGCCTGAATGCAGACATGTGTCCACATAGATACAGACATGCACATACTCTTAAGTTCAATCTCTTCATAGTAACTTGCAGATGATAGGAGCATCTAAAATTTTGCACAAAAAGATTGTGGGGTATAATTTTACAAAGTCCTGTAAATGGGGGTCATGCAGTCATAAGATAAGGTGGCATGCTGGGGTGGGGCTGGATGGTGGATTTTCAGAGAACTTTTAGGGACCCCAGAAAGTTTCATCTCTAAATAGATGTCTTCTGCTCCTGTATAGAACCATGTCGTGAACATATCGTGCATCTTGAACTTTTTGCAGAAACTGGTCCTCCGGGATATAGTGATAATGTAATTGAATTACTTCTGGCATATGCTTTTGCCTGAGCTATAAGCCAATGAGTGAAGCTAGTATAAATGCTCTAGTACTGGATTAAAGTGTTGCTATTCTGCAATAATATATAATTTCTACGTTTGAGGTGTATTTTATTTTTGTAAGAGCATATTGCGTGCAATTCTTTCTACGACCAGTTTCCAACTTATTTTTAGGCTGCTGCCATTATGCTAAGTATCACTGTTTTGCTTTCCCCCTCCCCCCTCCATTTTTTGGGAGTTGGTGGGTTGGCGGGCGGTGAGATTAACCAAGAGAGGGAAGATTCGTGATCCACAAAAAATGTGTCTTGTCAGCTTTGTAACTATTTCAAACTGAAATTCAATAGACGGTCTATAAAAATAGTAGACCCTTCTTATGGTTTCAGAGACATTCTGTCCAAGTTCTCCAACGTCAAAGTCTGCAAAATCTTCGTGGAAGACATCACTGGCTGATCTCGCTGTTTTAGTAAATACTCAACTATCCAATTTTATCTATTTGGATTCTTAACATGATTTTTAGTTACTCATTTACTCACAATTTCTTTTATCATTTCTGAAGTCGGTGCTTATACAGTTGACATGTAGCATTGGTTGATGTGTCTGTGCAAAGAAGAGAGCCTTCAAGGTTTCTCTATTTATGAGACTGTGTTTTGTTCTTGCTAGGGTATCAATTAAAGAAAATGTTCCAACTTCCTGGCCATGAATCATTTTCCAAAATGCACAACACTTGAAT
>CAIGRL010156888.1:0-10519 GCA_903798325.1 Fraxinus xanthoxyloides
ATTGTCCCATATTTTGCAATCAACCCGACGTTCTTTCACCTTTACATGCATGTTTGTTCAATTATTAACGAATAACATATTTAGCTAAAAAGTTTGATTAAGTTAAAAAGTTACATTAAAATTTAAGTTAAAAATTAATTTTATTATCATATACTTCGAGAGATTCACAATTTTTTTTAATCAGAGATTTCATCAACTTACATCAAAATATACTAAAATTTGATCCAAATCAAATGACTATATAAAATGGAGTAGACAACATTTGATGGTCGAATAAAAATCAAGATTTAATACTTTCCTTCGAAGCAATTGTGCAAAGGTGGAGATGAATTTTGTCGGTTGGTGATGATATGCGCGAATTCCCCGTGTGTGCAGAAACCACCTCGTGCAAAAAAGGGTTGGACGAGTCTGTCAGACGGCCGCCTATTCAAATTACGATTTAAACAATGTGCATCTTATTGTCCCATATTTTGCAATCAACACGATGTTCTTTCATTTTTAGATGCATCTTTGTTTAATTATTAACGAATAACATATTTAGCCTATGTTTGGTTCAGCTAAAAAGTTACACTAAAATTTATTATTATATTTCGAGATTCACAATTTTTTTAACTAGGTATTTCATCAACTAAAATATACTAAAATTTGATCCAAATCAAATGACCATAAAATGGATTAGACAACATTTGATGGTTGAATAAAAATCAAGATTTAATACTTTCCTTCGAAGCAATTGTGCAAAGGTGGAGATGAATTTTGTCGGTTGGTGATGATATGCGCGAATTCCCCGTGTGTGCAGAAACCACCTCGTGCAAAAAAGGTTGGACGAGTCTGTCAGACGGCCGCCTGACCATCCCAGCCAAGTGAACCCAGCTGAGTACGATCCTCTACTACCCTAATGCCTCCAAACCAGAGCCACAAAGCTGTCAATCACGCTCCGATCAGGCGGGTATATGTCATCCACCAGACTTGATTTCCTGTCTCCTTAGAATTCAAGGATACAAAGGTACAACCTATAGAACAGATCCTGTTCAAGTAAGGTCGTGATCTTCCCTGTTGAAGTTATGCTATCTAAAGCAATTAAATTGTTACTAATCGTTCGATGTGGGATTCACGTGTTTTCATATTTGAGCATCTATGGATATCTTTCTGCGTTGCTTCAAAAAATCAGCGGACAAATAAGTTTGTTACATCAGTTCGAGTTTTCGATTTTCGACTTATCTTCCTAAATCTTGAAAATTTCTTCACTTCTTTGCTATGGCTTGTTCGATTATCGCTTTGTGTTCTTCTTTATTAAACAATCTAAATTCTTGCAAGAACCTTTAAACTCTGAAGCAAATCCATGCTTCCATTATAGTATCCAATGGGCATGAATTACCCCTTACAATTCTTTCAAAGTTGGTACCTTTATTTATTGAACTGCATGTTGTTGATAGTTCTGTTCCTGTGCTAAGTGTTTGTATGAACCCAATGCTTTTGTTTGGAATTCAAGCATCAGAGCACATATAAATTATGAAAGAAAAGGGTGTTTCACATTGTAGTTATATGTTTTCAATATTGAATGGAATGTTTATGTTGCTTGAAAGTGGCTAAAGATTTGCAGAAATGGTGTGGCTGTTCAAATGCGTTTTGAATCTAGATGGTCATTTTTTAACAGAGGTGTTTTCGAAATGCACTGCAGTTGTTTGGTAAAATGCCGCAGAGGGATTTGGTATCTTGGACATCGATGATATACGGGTATGTTGGTGGCGCTTCTCGATTGTTTAGTGAAATGTGGAAAGCGGTGTGGCTGAATATGCTCAACTGTTCTTGAAGGGAGACAGATTCATGGTCATGTGATCAAAAGTGCTTTCTCAATTGATCATTCAGTATGATAAATTCAATCTTGAAAATGTTTGCTGATGTTGGTGCTGCTGATAAAGTACTAACTCTTTTTGAAGAAAACGACAAACCAGATGTTGTTTCTGGAATATAATGATATCCTCGTATTCTTCAAAAGGAAATGCTTTGAAATGATGCATTGAGGTGTTAACTTTGCTTGTTTCGGGGTTGCCATAGGTTGGAAACCTCAGTTAAGCAAGTACATTGTCTTTCAATACAGAATGAACTTTGCGATGATATTTCGAGGATGAGTTTGTTGGATGTTTGTTCCAAGTACTCCGATTTGGAGGCATCAGCTCAGTTATCCATAGAAGTTCCTTACAGAAACTGTATCACTTGGTGTGCTCTAATGCTGGGGTTCAGTGAAAATGGACACTTTAAAGAGGCGACTGATTTGTTTCATCAAATGCTAGCTGCAGGTGTTCAACCTGTGGCTGTAAACCTGAGAAGCCTTGTTGTTTTATATACACAATGAGTGATCTACAGTTGGGTAAAAGCATACATGGATACCTCGTAAGAAACTCATTTTTTACTTCTAATGAAGGAAACAGATCACTGGGGACTTCTATTCTTACTATGTAGAAGCATTTATGCTGCTAGAATTTGTTTCAATGAAATACTTGCAAAAAGAAAAGATCTTTTGAGTACATATTTTTTTTTTACAAATTTTTGACAGGAATTCAAATGTTATCTCACATGGGGGTGGGCCCCATGTGAGTTTTATATTCCAAAAAAAACAAAAAACCACCCACCCCCCTATTGTTAGTATTTTGACAAATGCCTCGCAAAAAATCCCTGTACCTACAGAAGAGCTCTTGCTCCTAATTTAGATCATTACACTTGCATTGTTTGTTAATTTATTGGGTCGATCTGGCAAGATGAAGGCGGCTTTGCTATAATTGTGAAATTCGTGATTTCCATGGACAGTTGGATTTTGGGGTGGCACTTCTTGCTACGTCGAGAGTTAAAGACCAAAAACTCGGGAATATGCAACTGCAAGGCTTATTTTATCTACAGTGTCATTGTACTAGTTTACGTTAAGGGGTTCGCTAATACCCGTCCATTTTGTTATAATTTACATTGGAAACGATTTTTTTGATGGGAGGCTTCGAAACACTAGATGGTCTATATGTCCATGCTTTTCGTGTAAAGCTTTGAATCGTTCAATGAATCCGTATATGTGGAGCAATTATGAAATATTCTTAGGTGTTCAAACATAGAATGGACAAAGAAATAGTTAAAAATGTCGATAGCCGATACAGAGTAAGAGAGCAGCGTTCACGCAACAAGTTTTTGCAGTTGCGAATCGCCAAGACAAATTATGGGATAAGAATTTTAGTCAAAGCGGGCATACGTCATCTCAAAGCTCAGAATAGTTCGCAATAAATTGAATAGCAGGCCATCTGTGTTTCAGAAAGGTCGATGAATCTGTAACCTTATAATCTAAACGCAACACTACAGACTAAATTCGACATTGGCATTTATCACATAAACCAGATCGACACCATGTACAAGTTCCAGATTTAGGCCATCTTAAAAGAGTAGAATTCTGCAGTTTCTACATTAATCAGTTGAGAGCACTTCAATCAGCTTCAAGTTCAGCTCCAAACATCTCTAATCTATCGGTCTCTTCATCCAAATCCCGTACCAAAGTATGGTTTATCAATCCATCATCCTCACTTGCATGTATCTGCCTTCCACCAAACCTGAAAGAAAAGAAGAATTATCAAAGGCTTGTACCGAAAAAGGATTCTTCGACCCAACTCCAGTAAAAGATTCTAAACATTTGTATAGTCGTGCAATATATACCTGAATGGTGCATGGCAATAAAACCATAGGTGTATGTTAGGCAGGCAATATTGGACATGAACTAAATTTTAACTTCTTTTATTCCTTGATATTGTTCAGTAAGATCAATCCCCCTACCAAACATGTTTGGTTGAAGGGTGAAAATGGGGTATAGGAGGGGTGTCCAGGAGTGCTGAAGTTTAAGAAACTTGTTCTAGATGGAAAAAAAATCCAGGACCTACTCAAATCCTGAACAATTTGCAACCAATTAAGGCAAAGAATTCCATATCATCACAACATTTCGTTTCCAATTCTAGATACTAGAATACATTTGAAGTTGCATGATATGAAGCTCGTTATTTTGCTAGGGACATTTACAAAATACTTCATGTATACCAGGTGTATTTACACTTTCCGTACTGTATTTGTATATTCAAGTTTAAATTATACTCTTTGCTTAATGGTAACAAAAGCAAAGAAAGTTGTTACTATGCCACACGATAAATAGATAAACATACCAAAATACCCTAATTGAGATGCCAAATCACACCCTCTAATTTACATTATGTAACACTTCACATACCGTTTTGTTTTTCAAAATTTTAATTACTATTTCTTTTTCATCCAAAAAATTCCGTACTGTGTTTTGTATATTCAAGTTTAAATTCTACTCTTCACTTAATGGTAACAAAAATAGATCCTTGAGCAAAGAAAGTTGTTACTATGCCACGCAATAAATAGATAAACATACCGAAATACCCTAATCGGGATGACAAATCACACCCTCTAATTTACATTATGTAACACTTCACATACCGTTTTGTTTTTCAAAATTTTAATTACTATTTCTTTTTCATCCAAAAAATTATTTATCTCTTCCATTTATCTTCTCCCTAGTTTATGCCGCGTCTCTTGACTACATTATTAACCTAATTCATACTCCATACTCGTTTTCTTTTCTTGCACAATCATATTTTTTATTATTAACACGTCTATATTTGTTTTCTCTTCTATGAAACTTCCTTGCAGAAAAGAGAAGGAGCGTCCATAGCAGAAACAAACTTCCATAAATTTTCCAAAAGTTCTAAAATGATATAAAGAGCTTATTTGCCTTTCATTATAATCTCCTTATAAGTTAAAGGCCAAGCTTTCTAATAACAAAATTTTGAAGAATCATAAAATATGGCGTGACTTATTATTTTCAATTAGAAAAAATTTTTTTTTTTAGTAGGCATTTTTGTTATAGCTCAGAAAAAAGTAGTAAAATATAACTTTCAAGAAACAATATGTAAAATGTAAATAAATCCTATATGCAGGGTGTACTTTCCCATTTCCCATTATATTCCTGTTTGTGTACGTGTTGAGTGGGGATGCTTACAAAACTATTCTCGATCGTTCAAAATTTATCCATGCACATGCAATGTTTATCCATGGCATCTCTAAGCAATTTTTATCCTTTCCTTCCAAAATTTGGTGTGGCTCAAACAAACATGACAATAGGAATTCTACAGCTCCCCAATAAATACACACCCCCACAGGGTGGGTCACATGTTGACATCCTTAGCTACTCTTCTCGTTTAAAGGAATGCCTCCTAGATGGTGACAAGTCTTACTATATGTAGGCATGGGCTGTTAAATTCACAGGCATTCTGCAATTAAATCTCATGTTATTAATTTGGCTAATAGAAGAATCCACATTCTTTGGAATATCAATGCCATCATAGCTCTAAACTACTACTATGTTGACATTTAATTCATATGTTGTCAATTATCATGAATAATAATTCCAAAAGTTAAGCAACGAAAATCCTTGCAAAATAACAAGAATATAGGCATTACCACCGTCCATTCATCAGCTCTATGCATTTAAGTGCATCCTTTCTATCTTTAAATTTGACCAAGACAACACCCTGTGGGTGGTTCTCACAAACCTGGAAAAGGCCAAGACAAAACATGAACCAAAGTTGGGCATTATACAAGCAGAATCTTAATCCTACATGTATATAATTAATTTGGACTTTTGTATCATTGATTTGAAAACAGTTTAATTAGCATTAGTCAACCAATCAACAAGACATTGGTAATACCTTGAGATAATCCACAGGCCCAAGCTTTCCACATTCGTCACGGACATCTTCCTCTAATTCAGAGCACAAATTTTCATCAGCCTGTCGACAATAAAAGAACTTCAATTGCTATCACAAGCTAATAATGGAAAAGTTTTCTTCAACAAAATAATGATCAACACTATAATGACACTAAAATGAGAAGCTGCATAAAGTTGCAAATAACATTGAAATGATCAAATCTCAAGAATATGTAGAAAAGAATTAACCATAAAGATTATTTTGAATCAGCCAAATCATGAATCATGACTTAGAAAAGCATGGGCACATGCACAATTGAAAAGACGTGTTACCCTTAATTCTGCAGGGGTGAACATGTAACGAAGAATAACAGTAGCTGGAACCAACAACTTCGAGTCATCATGACCACCTATTTCATCACAAAAAGAGAATGAAAGTTCAGAAATTTGTGGAACGGCGTATTAATTGCTCTGAAAGTCAAAAATTAAGGCAACGCCAACAAAAATCTCAGAATCTGTTATCTAAATCAAAACTGAGAATAAACCATGATGATACTAGAACATAGTCATCATTAGCAGAAGAGTGTCACAACAAAATGATAATGTTTAACTTCACCTTTTAGAAAATTGCATTAATGAAACAAAAAACAGAATTAACTCTTAAAACCCAAATCAATATACCTATTTTTTCATAATGAGGATAGAGTTTGACTCCCTACATAATGACAAATTAATATTTTGGTGAGAAAAGGACCCACCCCAGCCAAGCATCTTCCTTTCAACTTTCTGAAGTTTCTTCTTCTTATTCTTGTCCACTTGCTTGGATACAAATCTCTCCCCTGGAAGTTAATTATCACCAAAAGAGAAGTTAAGCAATGAAATATTCTATTCGTGTAAGGAATTGAAAATTGGCAATGGAATTAATATCCAGAAACAATGCAGAAAATGAACAAAGCAGTCCACACATTACCTTTCTGCTCAAACTTAGCTTTTGTAACTGACATGGGGATCTTGCCACCAGGCCTTAAAGGAGCTCCATCCAATATTTGGATGGCCAGGTCCACCGAAGGTTCCTAATGCACAGAAAAACAACAACAATAATATTAATAATAACAACAAACAATAATGACCTCAAATCCGCAATAACATCATCGAAGACAAAATAATCAAAGGTGAAAACCTTTCAATGATGCATGTTACTTCAAGCACTTCGAGCAAGAAACACTACCTTCAGATATGTTACAAGTGCATCCCCCTTTTTCCTTCCAGTTTCTTTGTCAACATAAATTTTCACTCGAGGCTTTTTTGTTTCAGGATCCTAAATGTTTCAATCATAAAAAGCAAAAAGGTTCATCAATTTCTCAGAAATATACAACAATATTTTCCTCTTAAAGAGTAGGACATGGAACTCAACAAATACTACGAAAATAATTGCATATTCATATAGATAATCTAACCTCCATAGGAGAAATGGTCATCTAAGAGAATTTGGTAGGCACCTACATGTATAACCTTACCCTTGATTTATGATCTTTAAAAGTAGTTAAATCAACCCAAGATTAATACTTCTCAAAATTATTTTTAATGAAATTAACATCACACCATAAATATATTCATGTAATGATCTAAATATTTTTATAACTTACAGATCCAATAATAAAAAATAGACATGCCTGATAAGCAATCATAACACCTGGATCATAAAAACTTAATTTCTTTTTCTTTTTACCATTTTGTACTTCCAAGCTACTTCCTTACTGGAGTAGACAAGATGAATGGAGCTATATTTCTATATGTTACATAAAAACGATTTGAGAATATTTTCCTTGATACAATCATACAACCATTTAAACCTTATTGGCTAACAACTTTATTTTACTTAATTTAATTTAATGTATACTCTACTATAAATGAATGCACGTGATCCTGATGTTCAAACAAAGAGATTGCCTAAGTTTCCACAGCTCTTCGAGCATAAATACCAAACTTTAGTCTCGTTCATGCTCTTTTCAGAATTCTTCATCTTGCCAAAGGAAATTACGTCATGATTGAGACGAAACAATTAAATGAAGAAGCAATGCTTACCGCACCTTTTGATCTAACCAAATGAAAGTATATACCCAATTGTCTAGGAAGAAGCAATTGAATGAATAAGCAATTCTTGCAATAGGCCACATATATTGAAGCCTCACAAACTATGTGATCAGAACCTACTTAATGTTCTAAAATAAAAACACAGCTTACTCATAAGCAATAGCACATGGAAGAGAAGTGGAGGAAGAGAAAGTAACTTGCCATCTCTGGTCTTCGTATAAGATCATTTGGACTCTCAATTAATTACAGACTCAAACTCTGACAAAATTAATATGAATTAATCAGTTTCCTAAATTTAGCAGCTAAGATGATGTAATCATGCTTTTATAAAGATGAAGATTAGAATTACTTCCCATTGTTTAGTCTAGACAACTATGTTTTGGAGTGAAACTTTGCTCAAACTGGTTGAGAAAAAGTCCGGGAAAATATTAGCATATCATTTTTAGCATATGGCTAATAGCATTCCATCTGTGTCCCAATCCTATGTAACATGTCTCCAATTATGTGAATCTAATTTTTCCCATAGTTAGATGAAATGTGAAAAACAGAACTCAATATTTTTAAAAGAAACAATGCAGATATAGACAAAAACCTAATGTGACGACAAATGCTCAATGACTGGGAACTTAACTTCTAAGATAATTGTGCTAGGTGCAAGCTGTTGCATAGTCACATGATGTTTCAGAACAACCAATTATTAAATTTTAATTTGACCGATAAAAAAAATTATTGCTTACATCTTTTATGATCCCGCACTTGGAAAATACTTCAACAACCTGCATGATATTCTATATCAGTCTCTAAATTGAAAATAAAGAAAAAAAATGGGGTTATGGCAAATAAAAGTGCAAACTTCAGCGACCATTACACTAATGAGCTTGTAAAGCTTACCAAGAAAACCAAGGAGAGATAAGCAAATGTACTATAAAAATAATATCACTACTAACCTCGTCATAGGTAACATCGTCAGGCAACCCTGTAACGTATACATGTGTATTTATTTTCAACTCGAACCACGAATCCGGAGGTTTGTTAGCTTCCTGTAAAGGCATTAAGATCGTAGGATGTAATTGTATAATAGCAAGATTATAAAATCATATTGAATAAAAGCCCATCGGATCATCAATGTCTTCAAATTATGTCCATATGTGAAAGATATTCAGAGAACAAAATAATGTTTCAAGCTCTTCCTGTTAGAAAATATTTTGTGGTCTCTCAGGTTCCTCATCCACACCAAAGTAAAATCTTATAGGATATAAACTCAATAATAAAAAATTGATAATCAACCCATTCCAAACACAGCTGCCACCTATGTCACTTGGCAATCTCCAAAAGGATAATTCCACCTCACACAACCTTCTCTAGAGCGTTGCACACCCAAAAATGTCCACAAAAAATGTATTAGGACAGAAAGTTCTCAAAAAGTCTTCTCTTTTTGAAATAAATTGTATTGCATCGGAACAAATCTTACACTACGAAACATCGTTATTCGCAAGATTGACAGCCAAGACAAAATGCTCCGCCTCCAACAGCTTCCATCAAACCCTACAACCTTGGCTGCCAACCATGTCCCCCTTGGCCACCTTCAGTAACAGATCCACCCTTCCCCTACCTCCCATGGCCATCACAGAACTTAGCGGCCTCCAATAGTCACCAAGCCACGCTTTTCTACTCCTAACAAGCTAACAAGAAATTATCCCTACACCCAGCCTCCACCATCTCCCTTCCCCGCCCCCAGCATCCAGTCATACCTTTTATCCCCACTTCATGCAGCCATTCTCATTTAATCCATCTCCCCCCTCTGCAATCCTGGCCCTTCCAACCTCCATACATATTAAAAACCCCATTCTTTTTTTATTAGGAAGTAATTCAAGTCAAGCAACTGCAACACAATAGCACGCCGTAGAGGCCCAATAGACATAGGCATGGAGGATGGGTATATAATACACCTTACTACTTCACATTATAAAGCTCATTTTTATCAGGGTAATTTTGGATGAATGGGTGTCTTTCCTTCTTGTTTTCTTTGTTTGGAAAATCAAACTGTGTGATGGAGTAATGCATGGTGGCAACTAAGGGGTTTTGGTTTGCTTGCTAAAAATGTCTATAGAATGATGAAGATCCCTTGGTAGATTGTCATGTAAACGGTATTTATCTCTCGTGTTGCAGTCAAGTGAGTAATCTTAGCTTAAGAATCTGAAGGAGTTAAATGGTTATTTTTCATTATTGGCACCACTTGAGACCTTGTTTTACGGAAATAGAAGATGGAAAAGGCAAGAAACTAAAAAATAAATTTATACAGTTGGTCCCACAGAAACTAAAAAATAAAAAATAAAAAAATCTAAATACTGAAATGCTTCTAATCAGGACTTTTATATCTGCAAAATGATTATAACCATGAAATGAACAGTAGAACATAATATCTGATGGGGTAGAGTGGAGATAGTAGCAAAAGGTGTAATCATGTAATCTATTTATTAGACCAATCCTTTCCTATATCCAAGGAGATAAACAAATGAACAGTTAAACACAGTGATAATAATATCTGATGGGGTCGAGTGGAGATAGTAGCAAAAGGCGTAATCATGTAATCTATCTATTAGGCCAATCCTTTACTATATCCTAGGAGATAAGCAACAATATGCAACAAAAAAAAAAAAAAAAAAAAAA
>CAIGRL010156940.1:0-10462 GCA_903798325.1 Fraxinus xanthoxyloides
GAAATTAACTTTAAATTGGGCGGGACTATATTTCTCGTACCCGCTTCGAGGTAATGTCCGGCCCCGTTTATCGGGTTAGGTGGGTAATCTCCGTCCCATTTGGGGCGGGACCTCATGGATATCAAGTTGAACGGGTTTTTTTTGTTATCCCTAACTTTTCATTTTTGAACTGGTCAAACATTTATCTACAAATTTTATTTTTTGAATTTGATTTATATTAAAATTAAATTTTAATCCGGCCCAAACAAACCCTTTTATCTTTATGTTTCATATCCTTGGCTTATAAGCACTTAAAAACATTACTAAACTATCACCTATGGGGAGAATAAGCAAGAGATGAGTCAGATGAGACTAAGCTTTGTCCTACCCAATTTTTTAAAATCATTTTCTACCACGTTTCATGAAATTGGTAATTTTTATCAACTTTTCAACTACACATTTTATCATCTTTTATCAAATTCTACTAAAAATCTGATTTTCATCAAAACAAACTGGAGCTAAATTTGTACCAATAAACTTAATTCATACACAAAATACAGTTGCTATCAATTTCCCCCTTTTTTTTTCGTTTTATGGTTACTATAGCTTCCTTGACCTTTTCTTTGGCTGTTTTGAAGACTCGGTTTCACCTCTGCCCCGTTTACCCAAGGAAGGTGGAGCAGCTTCTCGTTTTGGCGGTCTTCCGACACTCCTCTTTGCTGGGCTGCCCTTTTCCTTTCTCTGTCTTGGTTCCGAATTCCTCCTAGTTCCCTGGTCTTTCTTTTCACCTCGCTTCCCATTGTCGTTTTTCTTCTGCTCTGATCCTCTAGTATTATTAGAGTCACTAGTAAGTGGTGTATTCTTCAGTGCATCTAACAACCCACCATTGTTGGAGGACGAGCTTTGCTTCATTCTGTTTAAGAAGCTAGCTGCACTTCTTTTCTTTGAGTCTGATGTCGACTGGTTCTTCTTATTGTCAATTTTGGGCTCAGGATGGGATGATCCTCCCTTTCCCTGGTTCTTTCCTGATTCAAACATCAAGTTTTTGTTGATATTACTGCTACCTTGATTCTTGTTGTTGCTCTTCTTCGAGTTGGCTGAAACTGAAGCAAACCGGTCTCTCGTTCTTTTCTTGGTTATTTTAGGTTCCTCAGTATTGGCAGATGATTGACAAGCCTGTGGCTTTGAATCCTTCTCTTCAGCAAGCAACGGTGTTTGCTCTTTCTTTCTATCAGCCCCGGAAGATGAGGCAGATGTCTTTGCTGCAATTGAACTGCGTTTACGGCATACTATCATTGATCCTGCTATCCTGGGCTTTAATAGCAAAGAATGTGAAGGTTCGGCGTCTTCTTTCTTAGGGGATACGGACTGTAGTGAAATTTGTTTCCCAAATGAAGAATCTGACTTGGAGCATTTCTGAGACATCTCTTTTGAAATTATCTGTCGGAGTTCAGTGGCCGCAAGGAACTCGGAGGAATTCTTCTTGAAGAAGACAAGGGCATTGTTGACAAGTAGCAAAAGATCGCGGAAGAACTTGCTGCTAGAGCCTGAATACCAACCTTCTTTCAATCTGCTTTCGATGGATTCCAGATCCACGTGTTGCCGAATCAAACTCCGATACTTTGAGTTTTCCTACAACGCAAAAGTGTCAACGACAAAGATGTGAATATAAATAGATCTGCAGTGAGTAGTAATTACCAATTCAGCAGAAAACAAACACGCAAATCCATTGGGAAAGGAAACAGCCCACTAGATCACACACAGTAAGAGAGAGACTAATAATGGGACCTGAATTTGGCGTTAGAATGTCATCAATTTTGCAATAACATTTTTGTCCATAATCACTGTAAATGCTTTTTTTAGTGAATAATGATACTCATCATCGGTCTACACTGCAGTTGGGTTGCTGCCGCAAGAAAATCTTGGAAGGGACGGTCCTATTTGCAAATGTGATAACTCGTGCGTGCGCGTGTATATAAGATCATCCAAAGTTTTTCTCCACTTACACATTGTTCGATGAAATTGTAATGTATTTTTAGACACGAGATAATGTGAGAGATTCCCCCCTCAGATAAATCTATAATCATTTAGAGTCTCTATAAGTAGCAACACTAGAAAAGAATTTGATATTGCTTATAAGCACAAAACCAAATAAATGCTCATAGATCCTATTAAAAATTGAACACTTTAAATGCTTGTATATCCTATTGGAAGAGTAAAGGTAACTGAACTTATTTGAAGAACTTCAAACTTACATAACAAATTTTAGAAACCTAAAAGTTCAAGAGGGTTCATTAACAATTTGTACTTAGAAAAATACATATTCTACAATTTGTACTTAAGTTCTGATTATACCCGTCAAGCCCCAAAACGAAAGTTCAATGCAATTCCTTGAGCTTGCATATAGAAAACAGGAAAAAGGATTCTATAAGGATATAAGCCTCTACATATGCTGACACGTGAAGTCGAGACAGATAATAATAAATTTATGCATAACTCCGAAATCTCTTCAAGGGATTTAAGTCACAATATACTTTATCTTACAAAGTTCATTAACGGCAACATCATCTTAATTATTCTCAATAAATATCAGATTTTTAGACAATCCACTTGCTACCGACTTCTACAAGAAAATTTAAACCAACGAAATTCCCAACGACCGGACTAGACAACTTTATAAAGTGCAAAAAACAACAATTAGTGACCGGAAAGAGACAATAAAACTTGCTACTTTCTACATTTGGTTTAGGATGTATCCGAAAATAAATAGTTACATTTTAAAGTATTTATTTTATTTACTTTTTCTAAAAGAATTTTTATAATCTTACGTGGGATTAAAATTACGTTTAATCATTATTTCTTTATGAAAAAATAAACCTTTGCACATTCACCTTCACAATTTTTTTTTTCCTTTTTGCAATTAAAATAAAAATAAAATTGATATTTGATATTCACCTGGCTCGGGAGCCGCCGCTCAAAGGCTGAGCCGCTCTTATGTGCTCGAAGATTATGCAAAAAGTCAAGCAACGGCTGCGATGCAGCAAGCAAATCTTTAATGGTTCCTGATTGATCAGCGTGGTCACGTTCATCACCACTCGTGCTCCCGCGATGTATCTTATCATTTTCCTCCTTCGATCTACTTGCTGAGCTCTGCACGTCGGAACTCTCTTTTGCCGCTTCATCTCCCCCTCCCTTTGACTCGGCCTCCGAGTCCACCAACCCGACCGAGTCACTCGCCCGCTCAACCTTAACCTCCCGAACTGGATCTTTTTCTATGCTATCTGAACTCCCGTAACATGATTCCTCTCGAACAGGTTTTCCCTCTCCGGTTCGATCGGAATCAGCCTTTAAATCTACCGGCTCTTCTCTTGCATCCCCGGTTCGATCGGTTTTTTCCTGAAAATCTCCGGTTCTGTCCGGTTCTGATTCTTTATCACCGGTTCTTAGCTTCTCGCCATCTAGATCTGTGGAATTTGATTCGTTTACCGACATATGATCCTTCTCCGATTCATTTCCGGCGACCGGTTCTCCGGCCATGGATTGAGGCCATACATTCTCTTCCGGTTCCACCTCGTCGTCCTTTCTCTTCTCTTCACCCTTCTTTTCTAGATCTGAGTTTTCATCACTGTTCTTCACGCTCCTCAAGCTCCCTTCTCTCTCCTCTTCCATTTTCTTCATCTTCAACTCTAACGACCTGAACAATAAACATCAAATCAAAAAATCCTTGACTCTTCATTTCCACTAATCTTTACGCTCAGATCTCGAATATTTTAAACATATATTATTACTCATTAAATAAACAGTATACGTAATCAATCGTGAAATAGTACTCGATGTTTAGATCGTAACGTTGGACTTCACGCCGAAGTTCCGCAACCCGGAGTTTCCGGAGCTCCTCCAGCAACGGAACGGAGTCTTTGCTATTGTCGCCGTCAACGTTATCATCATTCAACAATTTATTATTGACGGTGTCGTTTTGGGTTAAATAACGCCGTTTCAGGTCTAGGTATCTCTGCTTGCAGTTTTGAGGGGTCAGTAGAGTTAGGGTAGGGTCGGAGCTCCGCTTCTGGAGTTCAGAGGCAACGGAGTCCCAACGGTCGGTGCCGTAGCGGTTGACGGCAAAGGCCAGAAGGAGATCCTCCCAAGTGCCCCACCGGTGGTTCTCGTCGTCTCCCTCCGCCTCCGGTTTGTCGAAATTCTTCGATACGGTTCCCTCAAGTTTGGCCATGAGAGATTGAAGGGGTTGTGGTATGATACGGCGCGTACGGCTTTTAAGATTTAATTGATCAAATCCATTGCAATTTTTGTGTGTTATCAGAGGGCTAGGGTTGTGTTCCTCTCCTCAGTCAAACATCTATAATTCACCATTTTTATTGCTTATATATTATTTTGCTTATATGTGTTTTTGGGGTTTGGTTTGTAGTCTTGTTCGATTTATATGCCGTGGTGGACTTGATTCTCGAGGGTTGGATCATGGGTGGCTGTTTTTCGGTTTTCTAATTACCCTATTATTCAACTAGGGAAAAATTACATTGATGGTCACTTAACTTACATATTGTGCATGTTGGTCACTTGACTTGATTTTTTTTATTTTTTTATTTTTCTTATCATTATTTTGATGTATAGCGTTACTGGATATAACGTAACCTCTGACGTATCGGATGGAATTACCAAAACTAATGTAATCCCTAACAAATTCGACATAATTTCAATATATTTGACATGGTCCGTTAGTTAACCGTTGGAGTCGATTTGTTTACGAGTCATTGGTTACTATAGTAGAGTAAAATAAAAACTTAATTTGGCACACGATCCTTCGGTAAATATCTAGCAATATAGACACGTAGAAAAACCATTTAATTGGGGCCCAATTGAATACATTTTTCGCATATTTGGCGAATGTTGTGTACGTGGACTTGTGCGTGTCAGGCGAGTCGAGATCTAATGGGAATGAAAAAAGTTCGTTTCATTTCGATTTTAAAAACAAACTAATTCAATAATTACTAGGTATCTAGTAAACGAAACCGACGAGTTCAACTTTAATTATAGAACCTAATTAAAATTTTCAGTGTTCTCATAATTATATTTCATTATCTGAAACTCAACAATCTAAAAGATAATATGTTTCTATCTTAATACAATTTGACTAACATAGTCCAAATTTTAGAAACACAAACAAGTTATTTTAGTAAAAATCATTCACCAACATAGGCGAATTTCATTTTCAACCGATTAATTCATTCACCAATGTACATGAATCACTAACGAATAATTCCCCGCGTTCACTGAAATCATACATGTGTTGTGTTGTCAGCACATGTGTACCGCGTTTCTGTCATTATTGGGTTCAAAACCATTGAAAAATTATGAAGTATTGTTCTGTAAAATTTTATCATTTTTTGTAGCAAAATCGATCGCCAACGTAAGTGAGGAATCATGTGATGGGAATCTAGAAAAATCAGAAATAGACCTGGGTCAAAGCCAGGGCTTAAAGCATACTGAATTTTTAGAAAAAAAAAAATGAAATAATTTGACAATCTCGATTATCAAAAATGAAAAGAAGAAGAAGAAAATAAACAAATGACATGTTTGGTTTTTCGATTTTTCGATTTTATAGTAATTATTACATAATTTAACTTTATAAGAATGAAGCCGAAACTCTCGGATCGGGTCTGTTCGATCCTGAACTTTTGTCCACCCCTAATGTCCGTGATGATGGACAAAATGGTTAATTCAATATAAACTTTTAATAAGTCGGCATGTTTGAAATGACAGCTCCAGGTACGAAGTCAATTTAATGTTCAATGTCTCGAATGTGTAACCGACTGGCATGTCCTTCGGAAACAAGTTTTTGAATTTCTGTAACAAATAAATAGCTAAACTAATGGAGGGTGTTTTAGGCTCCTCTAAATTGAGGAATGATTTATTATAAACCAACAAGAACATAGATTTGTTATTGTGGCACTGCTATTTTTCTCGCAATTAGTCACTTCACTTTTTTCTATCTTACGTTCTTGTTGTGAATGATCAATCTCACTCTATATTTCTCTAAACATTTTATCTTCCTTATTTTTCAATTTGATTTGATCTTCGTGAACTTGTTTTAGTGTTAATAGCGCAAGAATAATAGATTTCTGACCTTTAGTAAAATTGCACATATTTTTGTACCCATCATACAAAATATTGTTGTGGCCTCCTCTACAAAATATGCTCTGTATGCATAGGAACTATATCACACATCACTTCATTGATACCTTCCAATTGAAAAACTTACCAACATTCGCATATTTACTATGACTTCTCCACATTCATTTAGCCATTGCAATTTGTAAGTTCTATGATGTTTTAGCATAGTTAACCGTGGTTTCTCAACAAGTGTAGTTCTAGTCACATTAGTACAACTACTCTCATCAATAATCATACTCATACCTTGTTGTTGATATGCTATCTCGTATAAAATATGTTATCCCTTTGTTGTTCCAAGACGTCCACTTTGATTTGAATATTAAGAACTTGCCTTGTAACCAATAACTCTCCTACTGCATACTCTACTTTCTCACCATCACTAGCATCCTCCAATTTCGGCATGTTATCATAGTCACCCTTACCCTCACTATCACTCACCACTTCTCCATTGTTCACCAAGATCATTTTCCTTTTGTTTGGATGTTGAGAAACAATGTGGCTCGATCCCAAGCGCCTAAAGAACTTGATATCCCGATTTCTAGGAGATCGAGAATCCGCCTTGGGTGTAACTTTGCAAACAACTTCCTCTCTCCCCTTCGGTAGCTCAGTTCTACTCTATGAAACAACTTTATCACCTCTATTGTTATCCCATTTCGATTTCCAAGAAGGGTTAGAACCCGAAGAATTTGATGGATGTCTAGTTGTCCCCTTCCTCTTTAACTGCCTGTCCACATTCATAGTTACGTGTAGCATATCTTCCAACTCCATAAAATGTTGTAATTCTACCACATTAGCTATTTCCCTATTTAAACTATTCAAAAATGAGGTCATGGTGGCCTCCTGATCTTCCTCCACATTCGCTCTAATCAGACGATCTCCATCTCTTTGTGATAATACTCTACACTCCTAGGTCCTCGATAAAGGATTTGTAATTTTTTATAAAGATCCCTATAATAATGACTAGGAACGAACTTCTTTCTTGTGATAGCCTTCAATTTACTACACGACTTAATAGGCATATCATGATTCCTCCTCCTAAATGTTTCTATTTGATTCCACCAAATGATAGCATGATCGGTAAACTCGACGACAACAAGTTTCATCTTTTTCTCCTCCGAGTAGTTATGACAATCAAATATAAACTCTATCTTTTTCTCCCACTCCAAATATACCTCCAAATCGTTCCTTCCTTCGAATAAAGGAATTCTCATTTTAATATTGGCCATATCTATCAACTTCATCTCCAGTATAATATATGGCCCACTTATTATGTCTATCTTCTCTATTCCCCATCTTTCATATTTCAGCATCCACAAATGCGTTATCATCAATTCTACTACCCGCTTCATTTTCACCACCAATATTTGCTCTAGGTTGTTGCATACCTTGCCCTTTTGTGTCAGAACTTCTGTAGGTTGTTCCCTACATAAATTAGCAAACAATGTGTTTTGCCTCTCCATCCAAGCTTCTTGCATGTCCATCATGTCTCCCATATCCCCAAACAACCTTTCAGATTGTCGTATCATCCATCCATCATGATGACTTGATCATTCTTCTCGCTTGAAATACATTCGTCTCTTTCAGACATCCTAAAACTAGAATAATATTTACCTCACATATGTATACTCGTGTATCACTAAATCTGGCATTTTCTCTCTATTAGTCTCGCCATTCCGCTTTTTTCCATTCAATGCTTCCTTGCAAGTGCCTCAAGAACTAATTTGGTCTCTATAAAAAATCAACCATTGGGGAGTTCAAACAAGGAATTGAATACGAGAATTGGCTCTAGAATGACTCGAGAAAAATGGGAATCCGACACCTTGAATGGAAACACTGAGGATTCAAGAAAGTGTTTCTTCAATTCGAATTGGACACTTTGACTTTGGAATTGGTTTCTTTTTTTTTTTTTTGCTAAATGCTCGAGAATCCAACAAAGAGCCTAAAAAATATAAAAAGAAATTGATTTGGGCACAAATTTAGCGCAAAAACAACTTTTGAATTGTTTTGATCTTTTAATTGGATTGAATGACTCAAACAATGAAAAACTCGAAAAATGAAGATCAAAACTCAAACAATAGAAAATAGCATATATAACCTCGATTTTTTCGGAGTCTAGGCTTTGATAACAAGTGATGCGAACCCATGTAGCTATTGTAAGTACGAAACCCACGACAGATTATATCAAACCCAAGAAAGCAAAATATCACGGTTTAGAAAGCTCGACACAATAAATTGTTGAACCAAAAAACCAAGACAATCCCAAGAATATCTTGACCCGATGATCACAAATCTTATAAACCTCAGTTAAATTGTTGAACGCCACAAGAATACAATTCTTGATAAGTTCGGAACGAGTGGAAAGTAATATGACTCCCGATAATATCCATCAAATTATGTGTTTTTACAATATAAAAAATGAGTCTTATTTATAGGGAACCCATAAAAATCTAATTAAAAACAGAATCAAGCCTCAAATATATCAAAAAGATTTTATAAAAAGAGTTTTAACTAAAATAGAAATTCAGGCAAAATTTGGAACAAATGCATCCGAGTTTACACTATACGGCCACATAGGCCTCTGGAGTGCGGTCGCATAGACCATTCAACAACCCTTATTTTGGTTTCGGTATTGGTACATGTGGCCGTATGTAGGGTTATACTATGCGGTCGCATAAGCCTTCGATTCGGCTCTCTCATCCGTTGTTTGAACTAAGTTGGTCCATCATGTTTCTTCTTTCTGCCCAATACGAAACTTATCATCTTCTTTATTGTGATCGATATTTTGTTCACTGTAGATTGAACAAGTAACCACGTGACTTCCTTGACCTTCTTTGCTCATGACCTATCAAATAAAAATTTAAAACACGTCACAACCCTAAAAACAGAACCCTTTAAACTTATCCATAATATAATTATGTATACTACTAAGGTATCCACTATTTCCTCATGTCGCGTTTCAACCCTTGATCAAATTTCCATATCATTTGTCTTCCGCAATTTAATTTTATACTACTAAGGTTTTTATGGACGGAAACCATCAATTTAAAAAATTAAAAAGTTTTAAATTTCAGTGATATCTGAGAAGAGACCGAGAACAATGAGTTGGGAGGGACAAGTGGTGTAAAAATGTGAGTGGCGTATTTAGTCCCCATTTGAATCCCACTTTCTAGGATGGATTTTAGAAAAAAAAAAATGATTTTTTTTAGAGAATTTACAGCTATCAAATAGAATTTTTTTTAAGAAAATATGTGATTAAAAATGAGTTTGAAAATGAGCGAGTTATAAAAAATGGAACTCAATGAGGACTTAGTTGAAACTTCAACGAGTCGAAAAGTTTAGACTTATATTTAATATAAACTTTTAAGTTCATGTTTGGTACAAATTCTTTAAAATTCAATTTTGTTGACCGTGGGTTTTTTCAATACAGTATTCTTTGTTTACATGAACACCCATAAATTTTTAAAAATCACTTTCACAAGAAATCTACATCAAAAGACCCTAAATTTTTGAACTATTTATTATAGACTTTTATAGACATCAAAAATTTCTTTAAGTCAATGCTTAAATCCAAACCTTTTAAAGTTACCATAAGGTCAATGTATTCAAAAATTTCAATGACTTGATGATTTTTTAATAAAATTCTATAAAATTTCAAGCGCAATGTATAAATAAAAAAATTCACAATTTGTCCCTCATTCATCCCATACTTGGAGCCTTTGAAAGACTTCAGAGAAATAAAAAGTTGATCAAATTTGTGATTTTTTTTTCCCGTCAATATTGCTATTTCAACTAGGGGAAATTGATTTGATAGTTCACCGAACTTACGTATTTTGCATGTTGGTTACTCAACTTAATTTTCTATGTTTGACTATTATGTCGTAGAGCGTTACCAAATCTAACATCATCTTAACATAATTGAACAAATTTACTAAAACTAACATAATCACAAACATGTTCGACTAGATTCATTAGTTCACTAATGGAGTTTGTTCCGTTTACATGTTATTAGTCACCATAAAAGAGTAAAGGTTTATTAGCACAAAATGTTCCTACGCTTGACTCTTAGAGTGCAAAAGGTCCCCATGTTTTAAATTTTTGCATTTTCGCCCTTATTTTAACGTTTCATTGTGGAAAACGTCATTTTCTTCAATTTTTATCCAATTTTTCAATTAAAAATTGTAAAATGACTAATATATACTCATATTTAAATAAAACGAAAGGAAAATGAAAAAAAAATTGAAATCATACTCCTTTTAAAAAAAATTACAAATAAATCCCAAAATTAAAAAAAAAAAAA
>CAIGRL010156977.1:0-10599 GCA_903798325.1 Fraxinus xanthoxyloides
GATTCCGCCTCGACAAACACCAACGCTATCTCCAAGACACTGTCAATATATATCTTCATCTTCATCGTCCTCGAGTAAAATATCAAATCGTTTTAGAAGTCTTCGCAATATTTATGATGATACCGAAGAGTTGTCTCAACTTCTCAAGGATTTAGCCTGTGTTTGGTATACTTTAAAATTTTCATTCTCATTTTTCTACTCATTTTCTACCACACATGCTTCAATAAAATAATATTTTCTATCACATCAATAACTTTTCCTTCTTTTTTAACCACACATTCTCCATCAATTTACTATTCTACAATACATTCTTCCAAAATAATGTGGCTCAAACACGCCCTTAACTTTATTTTGTCTATTTGTTGATCATAGGCATATTTATTTGGATGATGCTATTCGAAATTATTGAGGAGAAAGCCACGAACGAAGAGATCGAAGCTATTGGTAAGAATGATTCTTTGGAGTTAAACACAACCTGATGATCAAAAGCCTATTGGAGTCAAATGAATTTTGAAGGAAAAAACAATGTAAATTGTGAAATCAAACGCTACAAAGCAAGGTTAATAACTAAAGGCTACAATCAAAAACATGATGTCACTTGTGACGAAGTAATTACACCTGAAGCTCGTTTCGAAATAATATAACTTATTGTTTCCATGGCACCGAAAATGGTTTGAATATTCACAAAATGAATGTTAAATCGATATTTTTCAATGAATTTATGCAATAAGATGTATACATACGACAACCTCATGGAAATGTTGTGAAATGATACAAAGACAAGGTTTTGAAGTTGAAAAAAAAAAATCTTTTATAGTTTAGAGCAATCTCCAAAGGCCTGTGAAATTCAAGACTCAGTTAATTTCAAGCTAATGAATTTATTTGTTTGAGAGTAGATTAGGCAATTAAAAACTAGTTGCTAACGAGTTCTTAATAACCCTAGCCATTTAACATATAATTTTTATTTTGTCCCGTACATATAACGAGTTCTTAATAACCCTAAAATTGATAACGTTTCTCAAAATATGGAATTGGGTTATTAATGAGAAGTTGATACAAACAAAAATAGAAATGATAACAAAAATGAGATTATAAAATGAACTCTGACGAATTAACCATTTAGGTGAATAACTTAAAAGAGAATTCACGTTTTAATTTAATATTCAAAACCAGTCATCTTACAACAAAACGCTTACCTAGACTTTCAAAGCAAATCAAACTCTAGAAATTTTTTCTATTTTGATTTAATTTTTTCGATCTATTGTTAGAAGCGTAGACTAGGTTATGATTTCAACTGATGCTTCAGAAAGCATAAATGATAACAAATACGGGTTTTAAAAAGAAAATGCTTGCACAAATTAACTATTTATGTGGATAATTGAAGAAAAACCTCGAAGTTTCTACTCTGCTTCAAAATCAACCATCCTACAGCACAATTATAACGCCAAATTACTCCTAACTCCTAATCCTAATAAAACTCCAACTAAACATAAAATGATAAAAGACTAATAAATAAAGTAATAAATATATAAAACAAAAAAAAATTAAAATCTTAAATTCAAACGACAAATTTAAAAATTCGAATTGTCTATAAATGGTGTGATCTTACCTGAAGTTGGAGAGATGGTTGTCCTGATTTGTTTGAGTTCTCTGATTGCCTTCTATGCCTTTCAATTAGTTGCATCATGCTGTAGAATATAAATGGGGGAACAATGTTTTCAAATAATTCAACTAGGGAAAGACAAAATCAAAATCTAACATTTTATAAATAGGCAACTCGATGGTATGACTTAATGCATGTTTTGTAACGAATACGAAACTCAACAGCATGACTTTATTTTTTCCACTGTTCGACCATATTAAATTCTAGAAGGTTCATTGGAAATGGATGCAGTTTCACTTATTTCTTGTGTAAGAGTGTCAATAATAGGAATCAATATACGTACACCTAGATGTCCCAACTAAGTTGGCACCTCTTTACCACCCTCGTCATCTACCGATCCCCAACATTTTATTAGTAATATAAAAAAGACAGAGTAATCAAAATGGAAGCGGTAGAATAAGTTTTCAGTTTTCCTTTCAGGTGCCAACAAGAACTATAAGGGCCTTATTTATGCTTGAACGAGTATGAAGAACTTAATGCCATTTTGGAACGTCGAAATATATATAATACTCAACAATTTAAGCTATTAGATAACATAAATTAATTAAGTGTCCTTATAGATTGTTTTATAAATATTTTCCATTCCATATGTAGATGTGAGAAACTTCAATAGAATATCTGATTGAATAGTAAACAAACGGATTTTTGAACCAATCCAATCTAGTGCAAGCATGCACAAATTTCATAATCATAGGCGGCTAAAGACTTCAATTTAAGACATTTGCATGACATGATACTATTTTAAACAACATAATTTTATAGTTCTTCATAAGACAATATTGGATAGGAAAACAACTAATTTCTCACATGAACCTTAGACACAAAACACAGAAACCAAGCCATCTCTCACTGAGGGCGCTATTGCACTCATGACTTGTACTGCCCACAGTCTCGACTCTCAAAATGAGCATATTCAATAACATTCACACACTATTAATGATAAAATATACTTTGAAAACACCAAGAGATACGAGAATACTTTTAATTTTGTGCCATCCCGTGTTTACATTTTCCCGTGTGATCGTTGTTGTTTCAACTCTACATCATCCCCTGCCCCCACCACCTTCACTAAAAAATAGTTACAAACGCACACTGACAAGAGAAAAACATGTGATATATATCAGTGTACCATTCGCCCCTAGTTTTGATCGAACCTTTGTATCTTACTTCTAGTTTATTTGCATCCATATTCGAGCTAGGATTTTCTACCTAATAATTGCCATTACTGCCCATTTAATTCGTACCTGCTCTAAAGAACGGTCTCTCTAGTCACTTTTAGTGTGGTTTTAGCTCATTAATATCTTTAGTTTTCAATACAAACCTAGCTATATGATTGAAAACTCAGTAGCCAAAAGCATCAAAGCTTCGTCCCCAGTAGCATGTTGTGCGTGTTCAAGATAGAGAAGAGAGGAAATTAGAGAACCTTGAGCTAGAATAATGGAAAAGTTTTCCAGTGGCAGAAAAAACAATTAGGGCAATCTCAGCATCACAAAGAGTAGAGAGTTCTTGAGCCTTCTTAAAAACCCCTCTTCTTCTCTTTGAAAAGGTCACTTGGCGTGCCGTTAAGTTATCAATCTTCTTGATCTGAATCTTCTGCCTCACCATTTTCACAGTACACTCGCTGCGAACAGATGAAACGTATATTTATATCTGATTAGTATCATGACTCAAGAAATATACAGAGATCGAAGGACGAGAAAGAAGTAAAAGAACTGTGGTTTTCGATAGAAATAAGGAAAAAAGAAGCAAAGCATATGTTCAAGTACAATACAGAATCTGAAGCCACAACTTAAAAAAAAATGGAAATCACATCCAAGAGAGAGGGAGAGAGTATATCTATATAGAAATGTAAGAGGTAGTCAGTTAGAAGAATAGTTCAGTTTTTTTGCATAAAATAGAAAGGTTTAACAGTGTAACATTTACTAATTCAGGGAAGAGATTAGGACCTCCACCTGCAGAACAGAAACCCTAGAGATAGAAAGTGAAAAGCATCCGAAATCAGAAAGCGAATTGAAGTAGCAGATAAAATATCAATAAAGTTGGTTTGCAAATTGCGCAAACTGTCAAAGGAGAAAGGGGTTCACTGAAAGCGAAATTTGCACTTTTCTCTCCAACTTTTGAAAATGTAACAAATGTACCCTCAACTTATTCTAGCATTATTCATCCCAACATTTCAATTTGTAAATGTAACAAATGTACCCTCAACTTATTCTAGCATTATTCATTCCAACATTTCAATTTGTAAATACATCACCCCTCCATTTTGGTCACGACGGATTTGTCTTTTTCAAATAAGTAAAATTATAAAACAACAAAAAATAAGAAAAAATAAAATAAATTCTCATAACTTTTCAAAAAGTACAAATAAATTTCATTTAAAATAATTAATTACTCACATTAAAAAAAAATTTAGAAAAATTTATTTTACCCCGNGTCAAAGGAGAAAGGGGTTCACTGAAAGCGAAATTTGCACTTTTCTCTCCAACTTTTGAAAATGTAACAAATGTACCCTCAACTTATTCTAGCATTATTCATCCCAACATTTCAATTTGTAAATGTAACAAATGTACCCTCAACTTATTCTAGCATTATTCATTCCAACATTTCAATTTGTAAATACATCACCCCTCCATTTTGGTCACGACGGATTTGTCTTTTTCAAATAAGTAAAATTATAAAACAACAAAAAATAAGAAAAAATAAAATAAATTCTCATAACTTTTCAAAAAGTACAAATAAATTTCATTTAAAATAATTAATTACTCACATTAAAAAAAAATTTAGAAAAATTTATTTTACCCCGGCAACTCGGTCAACACCCACATCACCCCATCCAACACATCATAATTCACCCCAACTTGTGATCAAGTTTGTCTTCCTTTAATTTAGAACTAAGGCACGCTCTCGGTTTTTATCTTTCGTGGAGGTATCCGAACATTTGTTCTGGAGATTGGATGTTAAAAATTAAATTTAAAATATGCAAATATAATCTCTTCGAGAGTTTAAAAGTTGAGATGCTTTGACATAGTATTAGAGTATTGAAAAGATAATTTAAGTTCAAGTTTTACCTCAACTTATTTATTAACACTAACATGTCATAATATTTATCTCATGTAGAGTGAAACACGTGTATAATGAAAAGTAGGTCGAAGTGCTGGTAATTTACAATTAGTTTGTCAGTGACGTTTAATAGGTTGGGGTGCTGGTGTAGCAGTCGCGATACAATACATAAGTGTTTTTGAATTTTTCTAATATATTGTACAGGTAAAGTTGGTACGTGTAGTAGGCCTATTGTTGAACCACTTAAATCTATATGTTTTTGCTCTTGCTCTCCATTCGTTGATTCCAAATAATTCATTATTATTGTCGCACATAACAGAACATAATCATATGTCGCGATTTTCATAAACCAGCTTGGAAGATAAAATTTAAACAAACAAAAATTGTATTATCTAACACTTTAATTTTAAATGAGGTGATCCAGCACAAATTATCTGTGTTTATATTTATCTTAATTCACGGATTGGAGAAAATTGTTATTTTTTAGGTGGAGAAACCACGTACTATGTATCTCCCTACTTTATCTTGAAATAATGGTCGAGACTACTAATTTAGATTTTTTTCATGTGAAATTCTTAATTCTTAATAACTAAATAATAGTTCAATAAAGAAGGCCACACTATTCGTGGAGCACATTCTAGTAAGGTTGGGGACCATTGCCTATTGAAATGACAAAGTTTGAGGCCTCAAGTTGGAAGTTTTTGAAATTCTCAACGATGAAGCTTTTTCTAAACCTCAAGATTCCATATTTGAGTTCAACTTCAAATGAAAATTTGATTTATTTTTTTGAATTTTAAGTTTAATGTGTTCAAATAAATTACCATTTGCTCATCATTAAAACAGCTTATCAAGACATAACAATTGACATCCTAATATGGAACAACAGACTCGTAAAATAATTAAGTTACGCATATTATTGCTAGTATTTATTGTAAAAAAGCAAGGATCAGACAAGAGTACGTGATTAAAAATTTGTAGAAATTAACAATTTATTAACATTTAGAGCGTGTTCGGTAGAGATTAAAATCGAATTAAAATTGAAAAAATAGTCGTTATTGTGGACTTTTATTAAACGAGTGGAACTCAATAATGACTATATTTTCAATTTTAATTGGATTTTAAACACGACCGAACACACCCTTAGTCCTTATTTGATTCTCATTATTTTCAAAACATATTTTTATCTCTTATTTTCAATCACGCGTTCTTTCATAAAATTACTATTATAAAATATATTTTTGGCAAAGAAAAAAAAACGAAAAACGGAGCTCAAACATTATGTTATTACGTGTTTATAGTGTTTAGCACTTGTCACATAATAATAAGAATAAATTTAAGTGGACAATATTAATTGACAATAATGATTAATAATTATGTATTGTCAAAATCCTACCATATGATATAAAAAATAATTTTTTAAAATAGACAAATATGATACTATCAAGCAGCAGGATGATGCCACCATAAATATTAGTTAAGATTAAAAATTTTAAATGAAAGTGTTGTCCGTACAAAGGTCCATGCTGCGCCGCTGTAGGAAATTATGACGGTGTTGGACCAAGGAGGGCAGCCTGCTCCCCACTCTTATATTCTCTTGACATGACAATCTGTACTATGAAGCTGGAAATAAAGAATTATGTCACTCTGTACAAACAATTGACAATGCAATGACAGATGACATGTTAGTGCGACGTGATTGAATGAAAAGATTGACTGTATTTTAAATATTTTAATATCATATGACATTATGAGTTCGTTTGATATCAATTAAAATTGAAAATACAGCCTTTATTGGGTATCACTTGTCTAATAAAAGTCAACAATAACGACTAATTTTTCAATTTTATTTCGATTTTAATCTCTTCCAAACGGACCGTCGAGCTCCGATTTGGATCCATAATACTATTCGAAAAAGAGAATGACGAGACAAGTAAAACTCACGACCTTACGACATACGATGGATATTGGTCATCCGAATCCGTTTAAAAGTCGAAAACTGCATTTAAAGTTTTAGTGTTATTTTTGTTATTTAATTTATTTTGAATTTTAATTTATTTAAATTAGGTTTTCATTTAAACTCTTATAAATAAATGATTAATTCTTTGTTTTTCATCATCTTCAATTAATAAAATTCGTGAGTTTATTTTTTCATAATTGGGTGAATTTCAAAATTTCATATTTTTAAAGTTTTCATTTGAATTTTTTGTTCCGCGATGCGTCAAGGTATTTCAAGGGTAAGATATATAGCACTTGACAAGTCAAGATGTTCATTTTTAGTTAATATCCAATAAATTATGAATTCATGTAAATTACCTGCAAAACGTCACAGCCAGAGAGATTTTTTTTTTTAAAAAAAAAAAGTGCAAAAACGCTGACCCTGCAGCTCAAACAAATGGTCTATTTCAGTTTAGAAAAGCTATAATAATTTAAGCGTAGGCATGTGCTTTAGATAAAGCGAAGCCAAAGGGAAAAGCTTAAGGTGGGCACGAGCATAAAATGTTCAGAGAATTTCATATAAATCTAAGATTGCACATATTTATAAATTGTTTAGATATGCTCAAATCATTTTTTATTCGTATATTTTGGGAGATTAAAAAGTATTACACACTTATTTATTATTAATTTCTATCTATTTACAATTTAAACCATTTATAATAAACAGCTCCAAAACATGCTTATTGATAAAAAAAGAAGGAAAATGTAACTCTCCTTTTATTCGTCTCTGACTACGTGTCTTTTGGACCCTTGACCAACTGTCATTAGTGATATAAATAAAATAAACGAAGAAACGTTGCGAAGAATCAATTGATCAAATTTGATCACCAAATATTTGTTGTCGTCCACAAATTTGTTGAATCATATTAACTTGTGTTTTTATTTTGATTTATCATTTTTTGTCGTGCTTTTTTGTAATTTTTCTTAAGAGTTGGTTTCATAGTTCAGGCATCAAATCTTGAGACATTGCAATGAAGATCATGACAAATTCTAAATTTAAGGTGGAGCGTTATGAATGCTGTTAAGGTCCGTTTGATTGCAAGGGGAAAAATGGATGGAAAGAAAATGTTTTATAGGGAGAAGATTTTCCTAGAAATTGTTTTCCTGATAATTGTAATTAAGTGTGTTTGATTAGTATAATTTTCCACCCGAAATTTTTTTAAAGTTTGGATCTTTTTGTTCATGTTTGACTTTATTTTACATGAAAATTGTCCATTAAAATGATTTTATTTTTTTTACAATTGGTTATAAAATTTGTTAACATTGCCAAAAACTAAAAAAAAAAAAAAATTTGCTCAAAAACTATTTTTTAATCAAAGTTTAGTGTTCGTTTGACTTCGTTTTACATGGAAATTATCCATTAATGTGAATTTTTTTTTACAATTGTTTATGAAATTTGTTAACATTGTAAACAAAAAAAAAAAAGGTAGGAAGTGGAAAAGGTTTTCCCACCAAAATCCCTCATTTCGAGTGAGATTTTTGGAGTGCTTTGAGTGAGTTATTCGGGAGGTTCCAAGTAGTAATTGTTCATAAATGTGGTGGGAAGTCGATCATATTTTTCGCAAAATTTGGTCGCTCTTGATCTTTTTTCTTGTCATCACATGAAATTTTACATAAATACATAAATTACATGAAAAGTTTTAGAGTATTGCTATTCATATGTGATCATGCATCATTTGATTTACAATTATTCCTATATTTAAAATGGAAAATCAAGTAAAGTTATCTATATAATGGAAACCAAGACAATTTCTCTTCTATAACCCATGTGATTTTATTCTTCAAGGAAAAATAGCAAACTATAAAAATATAAATACTAGACGAAATTTATGAACTATTGAAAATTTCATTATATGAAAAACGACTACAATCATATATTATCACTCAAGCAAGCCCCCAAGTATTGCTGGATAAAATGTCTTTACCACTTCCTCCAATTTCTATCTTTTGAACCTATATATAACTAAATGTTTGGACCTTGTTAATTTAAAAGCGGAGGCCCAACTACAAGAAAATTTGTACTTTCAGCCCAAGCCATGCAAAATGTCCAATTACAAAACCAAAAAAAATAAAATTAAAGGCTTTTGGCCCAACCCAGGCAAAAGCCCACTTACAAAAAAAAATTAAAAAAACAAGAGAGAAGGAAGAGGAACAGACACAATTACCAATGGAGAAGCCCCGCATAAGGCTAAAATTCTCGCATGTGCGCCGGTCTCCTCCTTCTCCGCCGCTGTTTCGGCAGATCTTAGCCCGCCCGACCGCCCTCCCTCGTTGGGTGCTGGGTCCGTTGCTGATTATAAAGTCTTATTTGAAAAATGGTCCCCAACTTACAGGATTCTGCAAAAAAATGACCTAATCCTTTCTTTCTTGGAAAAATTGAAAAAGTCATTATTTCAAACTTTGGCTGCACTGTGGTTCTTTCTAACAGAATCTTTCACAATTTCTCTGTTAAATGAGTGCGTGTAACACGTGCCTTATTTGATAAGGGTAATTTTGTCTTACCACTATTTACATACAAACAAGGGAAATTTTCACTTTTCATCCCCAATCTTTCAATTATGTATCAAAACACGTCTTTGCTCCATTTTGGCCACCAAATTACAAATTTGCCCATCTTTTTGAAATAAAACAAAAATAAAAGAAGGTAGAAAAACAACAAAAAATAAGGAAAAATTAAAAGTGAAGTCTTGTAACTTTTCAAAAAGCAAATATAAATTTCACTTCAAAAAATTAAATGCATATTAACACAAGAATTTTTTTTGGAAAAACTCGTATTCTCCAACCGAAGTCACTCGCTCACTTACACACCGCACCCGTTCTATCCCATCACATCCCTAATAATGGTCAAACACAACATCAACAAATACAATCACGTTGAGACATTGCCACCACAAAAGCGAAGGCTGATCATCACAAAAAAAAGCTGCTTTTGAAAGTGTGACTTGATCTAGGATCATGACTCCAACCCGACCCTATTAAAGAAGAAGAGCGATTTTAAGAGGCTTATTGCGAGATTTTAAGATGGGGGTTTGAGAATATGACTAAATGAGGGCGCTGGATGCTCCATGAATCTGGTGCCTGAGAACCTAAGAGGAGCAATTTAAGATTACTTTCATGCATGGAAGAGAGTAAGGTACGAAGATTTCTGAGATCCAATAATTTGTAAAGATGGGAAAATAACCACGATGTCGAAAATGTCGTTGGAGTTCACATTATTTTTGCTAGAAAGTTAGGAGAAGGAGAAGGAAGTAAAAAGGATAAAGCGAAAAATAGTCATTTTTAGCTAACGATATGAGTTATTCAAGGTGTGTTTGAGTCACATTATTTTGAAAAAATATATTTTGAAATAATAGATTAATGGAGAATGCATGGTTGAAAAAGAAGGAAAAATTATTGATGTGATAGAAACTTTTATTTTATTGAAGAATATGTTGTTGAAAATGAGTAGAAGAATGTGAATGAAAATTTTAATACGTACCAAACAGGGATTTGAAGGCATAAAATTTTGAAAAGGCGTGAAGTAAGGGAAACATTAAAATCGGATTAAAATTGAAAAACTAGCAGTTATTGTTGACTTTTATTAGATGCGTGGGACCATATAATAACTATATTTTCAATTTTAATTGAATTTTATGCAGTACCAAATAGGTCCTATATTTCCTGCAAAATAGTGAGGAGGCGGATGGAAAATGTGTAGCACGCAACATTAGTTGAAGGCAATGATAGTGGTGTGCATCGTCAAAAGATAGGAAGCGAAGCTTGATTGAAGCGCCACATGGTCAGAGGTGCAAGCTTGATGTCTCTTGTCACGCCCAACAAGGGCTTGAAAACTGTCCCAGAATGCCACATGAACTATCCCTTAGGAAATCAACACATATTCC
>CAIGRL010156992.1:0-19134 GCA_903798325.1 Fraxinus xanthoxyloides
TCATTTTTGTTAGGAATTAAATGAGATTATGTGACACAATATAAAGTAGAAATCACAATACAAGAAGAAAACAAAAAATTTTGCATAGGAAAGAATTTACTATAATATGAAAAAAGAATACAAAGATATTATGTTCAATATTGTCTAACTCATCTAATTTGTAAACAAAAGACAACTATATATAAAATACATGTCAAACAATATTGTCTAACTTATCTAATAACAGTCGTAAAGATTGAAAAAGCGTCAAAAATTGCATCAAAACACGAAAGGGATCATGGATTGAAAGACATTGTCGCTCAAACGCCACCCTAGCAAGAAGCAAGTGGTAGGCTGGCGCCAGCTCCCTGTTTTGAGTGATCGATCGAGAACATGGGGCACCTAATAGGAATGCTACTAAATCAATTCTTGGTCCATATTTCGACTTCAACTAATCCACAAATACCCGATAGAATTTGGATCAAACTTTAACAAAATCGACACAACTTCTAATGCAATGGACAAGATATCAAAATCTCCACCTAGAAACGAATTTCACTACATAGAATAAAATTTCACTCTTCAACAAGAACATCAAATAAATTCTTCAATGAACAAGATTCTCGACTTCTTCCACAAATCCAACTATGATAAATTCAATAACTGAATATCAGCTGAATCCAAATATTGCTCGACAGAATCACCCTGGGTACCAAAGTTGCTTGAATTATTACCATGAGCAATAATCACCAAATAGGGCAAGAACCGACTAATTAGCTTCCACATACCTCTGTAGAGGCCTAATTTATCTCCTAAGTCTATCTCGGCAATTGAATAATGTGGCACCACTGGTGGTGATGGTGGCGAAGCGGCATAAACCATTATTCCTGAACTCGACTGAGATGTATTATTCAACATAGACTCTGAACCAAACTCCAATGATATTATACCAAACTGAATATCCACCAATGAATATAATTTTTGCTAATTGGTATCCAAAGATTCTATAAGCCGTACTAGACATACAATTGGAATCTGTCCCTGAAACACAATACAAGCACATTTACTAACATTTAGAACTCTACCTTCACCAATGTACTTATACTTTTTTGAATTAAGAGTCTCAATAAGATAAAATTTATCTTCAAAGACATGCCTCACCTCATCAAGTGCTCTAACGATCCCATCAAATATTTTAATTCTAATCCTTCCAATACCGACTATCTTACAAGGTGTATTATTACCCATTACCACAACATCTTTCAAAATTGTTTCATATATTGAAAACAAATCCTGATCGGAACACATATGAAAAGTGTAAGTTGTATCAAGAATTCAATCATTGTTAGGTTTAAAATTGTCGAATAATCAAAATTTATTTATGGCTATAGCATTTTTTTCAATATTGTACCTTAAGTTTCGGGTTGCTTTCACATTTGATTTGTAGCCATTTTTTTATTATTCTGCAACTTATAGCAGTGTTTCTTTATGTGCCCCTTCTTCTTGCAATAATTACAAGTTTGATTACTAAAGTTATACTTCGACCTGCCTCTTACATAACCATCATCAACAATAATGCCATCTTCAGGAGTCTTAGATCCAATAAGATGCTTTATCGTCTCTATCGAAAATAGAGTACCATAAACTTCTTCAATGCTGAAAGTATCACAACTATATAATATCGTATCTCTAAACGATGAAAATACAAAAGCTGCTTCGTCATACATAATTGCTTCAACTTCAACCATAATGCAACTGCAGCTTTTCCTTCAAAACGTCCTCAATAATATGATTCGAAAGATGAAGATGAATCTGTGATAGTGCCTTTCAATCCTTACGTTGTTTTTCCACCATTGACCAATTCAAGGCATTTTTTTAAATCCCAAAAAAATTTCATCAAAATCCATCTGAGGGATCACTGTTCATATCTTCACATACCACAACGAAAATCTAGTTATGCGATCCAAAAGTGGAAATCATACTTAATGGTTGCCATCACAAGAATAAAAATCTAAAACAAATCAAACATTAAGCTTTGATACCACTTCGTAGGAATTAAAGACGAGATTATGTGGCACAATATGAAGCTGCATTTACAACACAAGAAATTTGGCAAAAGAAAGAAGAATTCACTAGAATATGGAATATCAAGATGTTGTGTGTACAATATTATCCAACTTATCTAAATTGTAAAGAAGAGCTAACTATATATAGAATACATGTCAAAACCTAATAATAGTCCTAAAGATGAAGAGAACATCAAAAAAACGCATCAAATGGAAAATGGATCATAGGTCTGATGCCACCGCAGCTCGAGCGCCACCCTGGCGAAAAGTGAGTGGTGGAGACACAGCTCGAACAATAGGCTGTGCCCCTACTTATTTTGCACCATGAAGCAAGAGCTGGCGCGCAGCTAATGAGAATGCAGCTAAATCACTTCTTGATCCATATTTTGATCTTTCAAAGCCCACTTCAACTAATTCACAAATACCCAATGGGATTTGGGTCAAACTTTAACATTTTTCACTTTTTTTCTCGAAAGGTCAATGAGCATTGAAAACTTTTAAGTTATTTTTAAGTGCTTATGGTTGCATACTCTTTATTTACTCACTTTCTTTTCTTTTCATGATTTTCACTTTTAGTGGTAATATAACATAATAATCTCAAGAATTTTCATGTTCGATGTGCAGAACATAGTGATCACGAGCAAAGACACATCAGTGGTAACCATAGAAATGGGCAATTCCCTTTTACTCAACTAGCCCAATGTATTACAAAAGGCAAGAGATGAGTTTAAATAGTCAAATTAGTCCTAATTGCTTGATTTTGGAACAAGATTTGCCCAATTTGACTTACCTTAAAAACATCATTTTGGAGACCTTTCGCATGTTCCCAGCTGGACCATTGTTGGTGCCCCGTGAGTCATCCTCGGACTGCAAAGTACGAGGATATGACATTCCACGTGGGACAATTTTACTTGTCAATTCGTGGGCAATCCAACGGGATCCTAAGGTTTGGGATGACCCAATGAGTTTCAGACCCGAGAGATTTGAAGGTCAAGAAGTGGAGACACACAAGTTGATGCCATTCGGGATGGGGAGAAGGGCTTGTCCGGGTTCGGGCTTGGGACAAAGGATGGTGGGATTGGCTTTGGGATCATTGATTCAGTGTTTTGAATGGAAGAAAATAAATGAAGACAAAGTTGATCTAAGTGAAGGGATAGGGCTAACAATGCCTAAAAAGCAGCCATTAGAGGTAATGTGCCAACCTAGAGAAATTGTGCACAAGGTTCTTCAAGAATCAGACAAAAACATTTGATTGCATAACATAATCTTATAAATTAACCATATGTTTATGTCTGTATCCAGGAGCATATATACCTACTATGATGTTGTAGATATATGTTTTGACGATGAACATATGAATGTGTTAAGGGCTATCTTGTGAACTCAATATGCTCAACCATTTTTCACTTTCACTTTTCTTTTTTATGAAGTACCAACACCATTGCGTTAAACAATAAGAGTTCATCAACACGTATGACACAAATGAATGACGATCAAGGGGTTTGTTTGGAGACATGACGATATGTCCAAGGCCAGAATAAGAGCTAATAAATGAAGAAAATATAATTTATCATGTTGGATAATGTGGGTGTCGACACATATGGTTAGATCATCGACACTTGACTCACGAGTTTCAAGTTTTGATGCATTAGAAAACAAGTGTCGACACCTGATGCACGAATTTAAAGTTTTGATGTAGTGGAAAACAAGTGTCATCACCTATATCATGGGCGACAAAACTCACGGGACGAATTACAGATTTTGGATTTCAAGAAGTCTAGTGTGGATACCTATCTTTAAAGGTGTCGACACATACTAATGTAAACACCCTTGTTTGACTTTACTTTCACATGAGTGAAGAGCTAAGTGTTTTAAGGAAAATGTGACGGCGCTAGAGGCCTAGAATAACTCCACTCGTACTACACTTGAAACATCCATGATTTATATTGTTAATATTACATCACTATTCCACGTATCAATGAAAGATAGACAAGGAATTGTTAAAAATAAGTTTAATTAATTTTTTCAGGTAGGTGTCGACACTCGGGCTTCACGTGTCAGCAACAAACCCTAAGAAGACAATAGTTTTAAAACACGGTCCCCAAGTCGACACTCATGGCTTAGGTGTCGATACCTAGAAATTGGAAATTACTATTGCAAAATCGTTAACCGGAGAGAAAATCATAAAAATCTAAAGTTCGTCACTCAAACTGTTGATTTCAATTTTTGTAACATCGTCGCATAGTCGTCACACTTTCGACATATGCACTCCATTCACAAAATAGTCCTAAACCACCATTGTGAAGTACTCATTGACATTCATCATCTCCATCTCCTCGAATTAAATGGTCATGAGAGCATGATGAACGCACGATAAATAAAACTTTACTTCCAAATAAGTAATAAATTTTAAACACGCTTTATAAGAACAATCTCGCCCATTGAAATTTATCGCTATTTTACATTTCATATTTTTGTAAGTTGGTTTTTAAGTATTAATGCACAATTTGTCTCCGTTAAATTTATGCAAACGTGTTTTCAACCTTCTTTATTTTCTTGGCGCACTCGTTTTAACATGTTTCACAATTCATTTCAATTACGAACGAAATGAAGGTGGAATACTCCTTGAAGATTAGGTACCAAAATGTAACAAAAGAAGTATGTTGAGGGCCTCCACTACTATTTCCTCTTTTTCAGTCTTTATATCACACTCTCTGCACTAGCACCTGTAGCGAATCCGTCGCGCACTCCGCCCTCTATTAGTGTAAGAAATCTGCCTCCGTCGCCGCTTCTTTGTTATCCAAATCCGAAGAAAAAGTTATAAAATTTTGCCAACACTTCGTAGAAGAGAAAGAAAATGGGTAAGAGCTCGAGCGAGGAATCAGCGAGTGATCACGAGAACTCATCTGGCGAGGTGCCAGAGTCCAATTCCAAAAACGTCTTCTCTGAAGGCGAGAAGGTCCTAGCTTTTCACGGTCCACGCATCTACGAAGCAAAGGCATGCCCTAATTTAGCCTTCTCTCGTTTTATTATATATAAATTTAGTCGAAATATTTTCTTCTTGAAGTTTTTATTTTGACTTAATTACACCGTATTTCTTTTATAATTTATTATTGTATATTTTCGGGGGCTATGAATCACTTTTTGAGCGAATAAAGAACTCTGGCTTGTGGAGGTAATAGGAGAACAATTATGCTGTGTTTGTGCGGATGTGCATGTAGAATGTTATAAAGCCCTATTTGAGCTCCATTTTCGAAAATTCATTTTCAACCGCTCATTAATTTCTGTAAAATAATTTTAAACGGAAATTTAGAACTTTTCACAAAATCTACTCTGAAGAAATGGGGCTCAAACAGGGCCAAAATATCCTGGACATTTGAAGCTTTTTTTGTGCATTTGTATGCACGTGCACCTATAATACAGAGTCATGGAATTTACTGTTAAAAACCTATATTAAAACCCTATTGTATAGAGGATGAATGCTGAAATTGAGTGTGTATAGAAGTATGTGTACTTATGTAGCCACAATATTGCTTCTCATTTTTCATATGCTAATATGAAATCACATGTAAAAGTTTGAGGTACAAAAATGCGAGTTGTATTATTGTGTGTACTAATCAAATTGCTCCCCCCACATCATTTTCTGCAAGCGAAGATATACCAAAATATCAGCCAAGCATCAATGTATCCCTGAGTAAATCTTTGTCCGTGCGCTATTGTTTATTCACGCTCCTCTGATATATATATTTTTTTGGTATATGCAAATTCATACATATAGTCTTGCTATATAAGCATGATTTACTCTTGTTGAAGCAAATGTGGTAATTAGGGATGGGATAAGTTAGCCCAAAAGTGGAAATTCTATGAAAAGACAACTCTCCATTTCCAATTTTTACATTTCACTTTATCCACTCAAAATTTGTCTGCTCTTAGATTAATGAGTGTTGTCACCCGTAGGAACTGACTGATTGGTTGATGTTTATATGTCATTAACGGGTTCGATATAATGTAGAACTCTTTTAATTAATTGTATTATCTGTTACTGGTATAATGTATTCAACTTCTTGTTTGTTTGAGTATTTATGTACCTGATATTTTTTATCTTTTCATTTGGTTTATTTTCTTCACGATTTACTTTTTTTTTCCAATTCACTTTTCTATGAAGGTTCAAAAAGCAGAGTTTCGGAAGAATGTATACAGATACTTTGTTCACTACCTTGTAAGTCTAATTATCGGCTTTCCTTTCTTCTTTTACTCTGTCTCAATTGTTTTTATCTCTTTGTCCATCAACATTTCATTTCTATGTTGTGTATTAATGTATTCTATGATGCACTGACACGGACACATGTTGGATAAGTTGACATGCAATTTTTTCAAAAAAATTACTGTCACGACACGTTGATTATATGTTATTAATTTCTCTTGTTAAAATCTTTAGGTAAGTGTACATATTTGTTATTAACTAATAATTTCGAATTAAAAATATATAATATTTCTAATAAAAAAGAAAAATAATTATGATAAAGTGTCCGATGAGTGTCAATATACAACATGTGTCCCATACGTGTTTGACATGGACATGCTATCATAGTTGAAGTGTGCACGCAATAGATAGTGTATTTTTTCCTAGACCAGGATGAGGTCAATTGAGATTATCCTTTGTCAGCCTTATTTATTAACTGTCTTACCTTTTTTCTATCTTTGTTGGCATGTATTAATTACTATTTTGTTTTGCAGGGTTGGAATAAGAAGTGAGTGTACGCCCCAGTATTTCAAATGATTTATTTATTTATTTTTTATCTCTCTCTCTCAACAATTTCAACCACTGAATGAGACATAGAATCTGGTCCACGAATGAGACGTAGAGCCTCCGCAGTACAATAAGTGATTATTGTAGCTGAAGGTAGAAATTTTCTTATAAATAGTTCTAGTAGATTTTACAAACCCGACCCTGCCTACATTCTTGATTTTGGCTGTTGAAAATGTAAACTGGATTCTCACTTGCTCTCTTAGTTGTCGACTGAACTACTAGATGTGTACAAGCAGAAGCATAATGGACATCAGTTGACTGGTTTCTATGTGCCTAAGGTTTGTATTGGTGTTATTAGTCCCTGATGCAGTGAATAGGTAGGTTTTGGACTACCTTCCTAGTACAGATGATAATTATGATTTTGGCAAATTAGCTTCTTATCCTCATTTTGTGTAATGAATGTGATCTTCAATATATGTAGTGGGAAATTCTCTCTCTGAAAGGTTTTCTGAGAGTTCCATTATAGCTTTTTAGCTGTACTTTTCTTCATTTACAGCAACCATAGTTTCTTTGGTATTTCAAAATTTAATAGCCAAGCATGTAATTTTTCCTTTGTTGTGCAATTATATATCTCTTCTGCCCAACTCTGGGTAAAAAGTTATATCAAGTGTCTAGTCATCATATGCTGCAATAATAGAAGTAATTACTGCAGATTATTGTCGCACCAAAACAGCCAATTCTCAAGCAGTACTAACTACTAATGTTAAGTGAACCATACAGAATCACTCACATAAGCTTTTAACTGTCCTGCCAATAGTTGGGATGAATGGGTAGGCATGGATCGGTTGATGAAGCATACCAAAGAGAATGTTTTGAAGAAGCAGGCACTTAATAAGAAAGTTGGTCCTGACAAGAATACAAAATCAGGGCGATCATCTCAAGGGAAATCAAAAAGTCCAGCCGGTATGTCTGTCTTTCTTCAGTTCAATAATAGTTTATTTCAGGGCTTGGACATTTGACTTCTATTTATTTGTAAGTTTCTCTACGTGTGTCTGGGCCACATATTGATATTATTCATGATAAGCTCATGAGAGGTACACTGGAGAGAACTGAAGTGGAATGGCTTTCCACAACTCGTTGCCCATTTCTTATTTGACATGCCAAAACAAAGTAGGTAACGCCTGCAAAAGAATTGCCCTCTGTAGGAAAAACCTAGAGTTTCACTTCATACTTTTGATTGACTCTAATCTTCTTCTCAACTTTCCAAGGAACAAATCTACCCCACCTGTCTACCCATTTCTAACTCCCAACTTGACCCTCTTCCCACTTCCAATTACTTCACTTGATTCCATTTCCACCTCTGCCTTTCCGCCCACCCCCTTCCTAAGTCACTGCCATCAGCATGCACGCCTCCACCCTCAACCTGTCAGATCTATTCTTGCCAGCTCCATTCTCTTCTGTGTGTGTGTGTGTGTGTGTGTGTGTTTGAATAAATTTTAGTATCGGTTCTTCTCATTCTAGGTAGAATAGTATTTCAACTTGGTCTTTCTTTCCTTCCAGGGCACTCCAGTGTGCCAACAATCAGCAAGCTATTTATTCCTAATAAACTTGGAACCATGTACATTAATGCTTTTACATCACTCCCAGACCGTGTTAATTTACGTCTTGTCTCTCAAATTATTCTGTTGTATTGCATTGGTCTCATAAATAGGAACTTCTTTAGGTTTACTCAAGACACGTCCCAACCATCTAAGTTGATCCACTATTTCATCCTTAAATTGTGCCACCTTCATTTATGAATTTTTTTCCTGTAAAAGTCCAACTATTACTTTCATAAAATATAGTGCAGTAACTGTTGTGTGGAACTTTCCTTTTAACCTGTTATCACCTCATTACATAGAATCCTTATAGCACTTCTCCATTTTATCTCCGTGCTCTAACCCTGTTCATTACATTGCCGTCAAATTGTTCTTGTTAATAATTGAACCTACACGCCCAAAGCAATATTTTCTGAGACTAAATGATCATTTATTGTGACTTCCATATCATTCTTATTCCTACTGTGATTAAAATCCTTTACATGCACTTCATCTTACTTTTATTTAACCTAAAATGCTTGCAATTTTTTGGGGGAACTCTAACCATAGATTATTTCACGAGTGGAGCTTCGACTGTAGAGTTTATAGCCCCTGTTTGACACCCATTTTAATCTCATTCTCATTTTTTTCTCTTTCTTCATTTCAACCACACATTTTCCAAATAAAATAATATTACACAAATCTAAAACTTTTCATCACTTTTCCACCACACATTCTCCCATCAATCACTATTCCAAAAATTCTATTCTCATTTTAATGAGATTCAAACACAAGCATAATTGGGAAGTGTGAAAAAGAATATAGACAAAATGACAAGATGCCCTTGCATTTTAATACTGTTTCTGTTGAAGAGATAGTTTTGAAAACTAGTTTTCAAACTTTTTTCTGACGAGGCAATCAGATATATATGTGGAAAGTTGATTGATGCCTAGCGTCTGTTCTATCATCTCAGTTTCTGTTTCTCTTTTGGATTTTACAGATGCCAAAGTGGCGAAAGAGGAGATGAAGAACAGTGGTATGTTTCTCTTCTGTTTTTTGATATTTTACTTTCCTTTTAACTTGGTAAGTATCTCCCGATTACATAGAATCTTGTACCACTTCTCCATTTTATCTGCAGTGCTCTAATCATATGCATTACATTGGAAAATCGTCTTTTCTTATTAATAATTGAACTTAAATGCTTTAAACAGTCGCTTTTGAGACTACATGATCATTTTTTTGACTTCTATTTAACCTAAAAAGTTTAAAGAAAAGAATATTGCATTCATGGGAACATCAACTGTAGGATTTATTATTGGGAAGTACCAGAGAGGAATTTATGCACAAGGACAAGCTGCTCTTGCATTTTATACTATTTTCGTTGGAGACATGGTTTTGAAAATTAGCTTTCAATAGTTTTCCTGATGAATGGGCAATCAGATATGTGTTCTGGAAGTTGGCATGAGTTCCATCATCTGAGTTTCTGTTTCTCTTTTGCATTTTACAGATACCAAAGTGCCTAAAGAGGAGATGAAGAATAATGGTCCACTCTTCTTGATCCTTTTATTATTTACTTTGTATTGAATTCTCACTACCTACCATATACATTAAAAAAAGAAAAAAAAAACTTGACTGTTTTGAACTAACCCACAGAAAGGAGTAATACATGGATTTATAAGGAGCACGGACATGGACATGACATGCGTTTTTGGGAAAAGTGCCGACAGAACATGTTCCAGCACGTTGATTAGATATTATTAAATTTTATAGTGCAACGCAAATAAAATACTGTATACTTGTTAAATACATAACAAATATAGGGTTTAGTTGGTAATTTATTGGTAAAGAGGTGAATGCTTTGGAAAAGGTTAGTTGCTTTACATGTTTTCATTTTTAAGAAGTCCAATTGGCAAGTTAAAATTGGTCTGGTGTTTGAAAAACCCAATGGGTTGAAACCGAGTGTTGGTCCCTAAAACAAAAATAGGGAGCTGGCAAGTTACAAAAATCAGTGCTAGGGTTTCAGGTTCTCTTTTGCGGAACCAGTGATAAAACGTATCACCTGCTGTCGAAATCCAATGCCGATTGTGACATCCAACGCCAGTAGTGACAGCCAACTCTGGTCGAGACATTACTGCCCTTGGATTTTGCAATGCATTTTTATTTTGATCCCAAAACTTCATGTAGTTTAGTGCTAGGGTTTCAGGTTCTCTCTCTGTTTTTTTTTTTTAAAACTCTGGTGTTCCTGTGATTTATCTACAGCTTGTCAGGCACCATGTCGGACTGTAAAAAACCATAAAGTAAAAATGAAAACTGGTGTATCGGATGTGTCTGCATTGTGTTAGTGTCCTAGGCGTGTTGGACACCGACTTACCGGCACCAGAAGTGTGTTCGTGCTTCCTTTTTAGTAGGCTAAAATTGATTTGTAACTATTTTGGTAATGATGCAATGCTTTATATTGTTGTGAATGAAAATCTGTTGGTTGTTATCCATTTTAAGTTTGTAGTAGATATCTGCTTTAGAGAAACTTAGAATCTTCTGGGTGATGTTATTGCAGTTGCAAAAGGGAAAAAGCGTAAAGATGATTCCGGCATAGAGGTTTACTCTGAGTTATAACTAATTTCTATAGTTCAAATTTTGTTTCTGTTTTTGCAGAAATTTACATTTCTCAGTTGCTTTTACATCATTTTCTGTACATTCAGTATATAAATTTCTGAGTTGCTTTGACTTCATGATGGTTTCGTGAGCCTTCTATTACATTAGGGTTATCGAGTTATGTAACAATTAAAAAGAATTTTTATAGTATCAATACAAGAGCTCTAACTATTGGAAGGTGCCTTTTGTGGATCCTAATGATCTTAATATGGTTATGCAACTTAGTGCAGCAGTTGCAGCGCTTCTATCTAGAGTCACCTTATTTCAGCATATGTTATTCGCAAAATTTGAGCTCTTCGTTTATCGGAGTTTTAAATGCTTCCATGAGTTCAATAGAATCACAATTACAAATTCTATCATTATACTGATTCTTAGCTTGTGAATGGATACTCAACATCTCATATTTACAATAGCACATTAGTTTCACTTGTAGTATGACTGGCCTTTCAAGTTTTTAAGCTTGTTGATTAATCTGTTTTTGATATGGATATTGATGAGTCTACTGTCTGCTATGTATTGTAGGGTAATCCAGTGGAAGACAAAATGATTAATATTCAAATTCCATCACCTCTAAGACAGCGGTTAGTTGATGATTGGGAGTTCATCACTCAACAGAATAAGGTACTTGTATAATGCTGGATCCCTCCCCCATCCCATTTCTCGTGTCCATTCCTTCAATTCATAACTCCCATTAATTTCCTGTCGGTTCTGCAATACAGCCGAACATTTTGTGTGGGACTCCTAATAGAAAAGTAATTAAATGAGTGCAAGTTTTATAGCCTAGCAATCAGAAAATTCTAATGAAAAGCACCTCATGAAGGCAAAATGCAAAGCGGAAAGTATCCTTTTGATTTGCCATTTTGGTTAATGAATTAATGATATATTATTCTTTGTTGTTCCATATAGATGTTGGCTTAAATTTAAAGTACACTATCTCTTAAAAAAAAATGTTTAAAGATGAAAGTGAAGTACTTTTTTTCTATTAAACTGAAATATGTAGTTTACTATATAAGATGCTGTTTTTTCTTAATGGAACTGGCTCCATGAATCCTTCGTGGTTATTCACAATTCCAGGTCCTTACTTTGTTGAAGCCCGAATTGATTTAGAGTTTTCTTTCTTCTTCTTGAAGACATGGTAATAGTAGACTACCGGTGTACATGAGACGTTAAAACACTTTTTGCTCTAAATTTATCATCACATAGAACATGGTTAACATTATTCATCTTTCTCCTACAAGATGGAGTTGGCGATGGCACTTTAAAACTGTCAATTTACACCGAGCTGTTGGTGTACTTCAATATTTAAATTTTGAAGTAATCTGGACTCGCCCAACTGAGCTTCTTTATATAAAAAATTTCACGAGAGTTCTCCTGTTTGGGCTCGAGAAAAAATGATGAAAGAAAATGAATTTGTCTTCTGGACCTTAGAACATGAAGTGCACCGCCATTCTCTTGGATGGTAAGCTGCACTTGATAGATTTATCTCTTCATCACCCCTTTTCACCGTGAATGGGTTATGTTTGGATGGATTTTCCGAGGAAAAACAATTGGCAATCTGTTGTTTATGCATATCGATTTGTGAAATTACAATTTAGTCTTTACTGTTAGTGTATATTTGAAATGGTATGTAAAATGGTTCATCTTTGTCCTCCTCTTGCAGCTGGTAAAACTCCCTCGATCTCCTACTATTGATGGTATATTGACTAAATACCTGGAATACCGAACCGAAAAGGATGGCACGTAAGTTCTTTATTTGCAACTTTCTCGCAAACTGAATCAACTACTATGAAACATGGGTGCGGTGACGTATTGAATTTGTCAGTATTAAATGCAAATTTGTATTTAATGGAGTCAATATGATTTCTGGAACCATGGGTGCGATGTATTTAATTTGAATTTTTTTCCCCAAAAAATACAGGATGAATGATGCAGTTGCAGAAATTTTAAATGGTTTAAGATATTATTTTGACAAAGCGCTGTCATGTCTTCTTTTGTACAAAACGGAACGTCAACAGTACAATGAAGCAATTTCGGACAGAGTCTCTCCATCAAGTATTTATGGCGCTGAACATTTACTGCGCCTCTTTGGTATGTTTATCTATCTTATATTTTGGCATCATGTGCTCTTCGTGGAGTTTTGTGATTCTAAGAAGCATTATCCTTGTCCTATTCTCCAATGACATGTTTAGTAAGTTGGATTAGACAACATTAAACATTATTAAAGAAGAAAAGGTGTCTGAAACCTTGTCTATTTTATTATCTAGTACAATCTAATACTTCATACACATTAAAAGATGAAATTCTTATGTTCATTAATGAGATTGAAGCATTTGTTTCTGTGCTGGGACATTGAGCTTCTCGTTTATATTTTTGCCTTTTTGGGAAGATATTTTAAAATTTATAGTGTGTGACTCTGAATTTTAGGAAATGCATGTTTATATAGCTTCCATTTTTTGCAGTGAAGTTGCCGGAACTGTTGGAGTACGTGAATATTGAGGAGGAGACTTCGATTCGACTGCAGCAAAATTTGCTCGATTTTCTCAAGTATAGGCTCAATTTATTTTCCTTTATTCAATCAGTGTGCGCATATTCAATGTCATTTTGCAATAATTATCTGATGAAGTTGGGTCCTCAAAACGCATGCAATTTTTCAATCATGATGTTTAGAGAAGATATCTGGCATCAGAAGGTGGCTTGTGTTTTCATTTCATCATTTCTTTCCCATATTGGATTCTATTTTGCTTCTTCTATGACGTGTCAGTGACTTTTTCTTCGTTTCTCCAAGTCGAATTTTTTCAATCTCATATGACCTTTGATTTACCATTGCTTGACCTATTTGGGTGGAATGTTTGATGCAGGTTTCTGCAAGATAATGAAGGGACTCTCTTCCTTGCTGCATATGATGACCGTATAGTTACTGAAGAAAGTGGCTAGGTGAAGAATAACAGCAAATGTAATTATACATCTTTTCCTTCCATTGCACAACTTTCGTTTGTTCTAGATGCAAAAAGGAGAGAATTTGATGTACATAACTTGGATTGAACAATATTTTTCATTCGTCAAGAAAACTAGAAACTAAGCCTCCGTTTGGTTATAGCTACTTATGCTAACTTTAATTCGGTTATAATTTATTATTTTTATAAGACGGTAAATTAATTTATATAGCAGTTCACATTTTATAATATTCTCAAATATATAGAAAAAATTCAATCCAAACCAGAATTGGTTGGTTTTTAACCGGTTTCTTTCTATTGTTCTACATGGAACTTTTTGGTTCCTTGTGTAGAATATTGCATTGGCGTCCATTACTACAAGATCCGGATTTGGGTCATGTCCACCATATATGTCATGCCCTTAAATGACTTGTTGAGTGAGAAACGTCATCTCAACTAAAGAATCGTTATTACTTATTTGGAATTGTCAACTAGGCAAGCACCAGGAAAGTATAGGCTTGCTCTGACTTCCATCTCTGAATGCGTTGTGCTCTTAAGTAGGTGGAATCTTGGAGCTAACTACTCACTGTTGTCTTGCCAAGATTTTGGCGAGGAGCATTATTTTGAGGAAAGGAAAAGCGTGGTTGACAAATCATTAGGAAGAGGATAGAATTGAAGTGCTTTCATCAAATGATTTTTCATGTTGGCTGAGCCATGACTCTCCCAAGTGGTGGTTTGATTTGACTTTTGACCGCGTATGTCGTTTCATCTTGATTCGATTATACTCAAAATGTAGTCAACTATGAACTAATAGAAAGAATTTTAGCATCATCTAAAGCCCATATTTTATAAAAATTATAATTTAGATTTTTATCAAAGTGAAAGCAAACAATTAATTTTAATCATATCTTTTATTAGACTGATATTTTTCATTAATTTTTATCAAAATTTGTTAAAGAAATTTTAATCTCTACTAAATAGGGGTTTAGGATGTGTTTGAACCACATTATTTTGGAAGAATGTATTCTGAAATAGTAGATTGATGAAGAATGTGTGGTTGAAAAAGGAAGAAAAGTTATTGATGTGATGAAAATATTATTTTATTGAAGAATTTGTGATTGAAAATGAATAGAAGAATAAGAATGAAAATTTTAATGTGACTCAAACAGGGACGCCGAATTTATCACCTAAAGACCTTTCCTTGTTCTTGGGGACTTCCTTGAATTGGAAATGGACGACTTTGCCGGATGTGTTACTTTTGTTGTGATCCCGATTTCGAAATATAATTGCTCGTTGATAATTAATATCTTTATAACATGAACCAATACAAGTTTATCATGAATTTTAAGTTTAGAATATCACTTGCTCATATCTTAATCGAATTATGAGTTAAAAAAAATTATAATTTCATTTATTCAAAAAAGAAAAAAAAAAAGAAAAGAAAAAAAAGGTGTCACCCCTCTGGAAATGCCTACACAATTCATGTGCTCAAACCGACGACCTTATAAAATGCTAATAACGTCACCACACCTTCACCGATTGGCTCCTTTTCAATTCCCACGACAATTTCACAAATTAACTCCCAACTTTGTTTCAATTTGCTGCTCTTCGTCCGCATCACCGCCCATGGACGTCCCAAATTCGCCTAAAAAAGTGGTGGTTTGCGGCGGCGGCGTCATCGGAGTCTGCACCGCATACTTCTTATCCAAAAAAGGCGCGGCCGTCACACTTATCGAAAAATCATCCATTGCTTGTGCTGCCTCCGGCAAAGCCGGCGGTTTCCTCGCTCTTGATTGGTGCGATGGTGGGCCGGTTTCTTCACTCGCACGTGCCAGCTTCAATCTCCACCGTTCATTGGCCGAAGAACTCAACGGGCTAGAAGTATATGGTTATCGACCCGTGACTACGCTTAGTTTCTCAATTACAGAATCATCCTCCTCGGCAAGAAAAGCAAGTCCTAGTGTTCCTTCCTGGGTAGATGGGCCGGCGAAAGGCCCAAGGACTATTGGGACAACTGAGACGACGGCCCAAGTTCATCCGCAGCTGTTTACGAAGACTCTTCTTTCGAAGGCAGTGGCGGAGTATGGAGTGGAGGTGGTGATCGGAAAATTGGAGGCGGTGAAGGTGGTGGAGGAGAAGGCGGAGGCGGTAGTATTGGAGGGTGGGAGAGAAATTGAGGCTGATGCTGTGGTTTTGGCACTTGGGCCTTGGACTAGTAAGTTAACGCTTTTGGATTCGATTTTTAGAGTCTATGGGCTTAAGGCCCATAGCATTGTTGTGGAGCCCAAAGACCCTAATGCAATCACGGCCCATGCTCTGTTTTTGAGTTACTATCCGGTCGAAGGAGGGAAACCCATGGACCCTGAGGTGTACCCTCGTCCAACAGGTATAAATCACGGCCCAATATATTCCAGAAAATTATTATTATTATTATTATTATTATTATTATTATTATTATTTCATTAATATGAAAGGTATTATTATTATTTTTTAGATAATCACGTAAAATAATTAGGTCACAATTACGTAATAAAACATGTCAGATAATATAACTTGTCATGGATACATCAAATTCATAGGTCACATGTTAAAATTCTAAAACAAATGAAGTCACAATCTAACATGTCACAGATTAGATCACAATCAGAAGTCATACTAAATCATTGAACAATTTATAAGTCACAATCATTTAATTTTTGAAACTTTTTAAATTTTAAAAGTATTCTTAAACTTTTGTAATTCTTAGAAGTATTCTACCTAATCTGTCTGGAAAAATCGAATTGGAAGTCTCTTTATCACCACGAGTTCGCTATCTTCCTTTTTCAGTGATTTTAATTGTCGAATCTATGAGAATTCAAGAAAGAGAGGTGCAAAAGATATAACGGGATTGGACTACGTTATTTTATAACAGCTAAAATTGAATATGTCATAATTAATGTAGCGTTGTTGTAAATATCCAAAAAAACTAATTATTGTACGGAATCTCATAACCGAACCGAACCAAATAGAACCAAACCCGAACGGTTCCATAATTTAATTTGGACCCAACCATTCTATTTACTAAATACCCGAAAATTCGAGTTCGGTTCGATTCTTCTTAGAACCGACCAGACCATCTCCGGTCCTAATTGTAAATCGTACAAATACAAATATTGCAATCTTATTGTAGATTGATATTTATTGTTTGGAATTTGATCTGGTGGGGTAGTAGGCTGAATTTGACCCGTTAGATCAATTAGAACTTGCTTGCAATGATGATTTTTATCTTCAAATTGATTCTATAAAACAACAATCCACCGACTGAATTGACAGGGGAGGTGTACATATGTGGCATGTCAGCCGAGGCAGAGGTTCCTGATGATCCAGAGCAGGTGGCACCCTTGCCAGAATCAATTCAGGTTCTTAAGAGAGTGGCTAGCAATGTATCAAGCCATTTGGTGGAAGGAGAAGCCACAGTGAAAGCTGAGCAAGCGTGCTTTTTACCTTGTACCGATGATAGTGTGCCCGTTATTGGAGAAGTTCCTGGAGTCAAGGGATGTTATGTGGCGACTGGACATAGTTGTTGGGGGATTCTCAACGGTCCGGCCACCGGAGCCGCAGTGGCCGAGCTTGTACTGGATGGTAGCTCTAGCATTGTTGATCTTAGCCAATTTACTCCATCCAGGTTTGCTCGCCGTAGAAAATGGTAAGGTAATGAACTGGTGCTGGTTTTTGTTATATTGAATCTACCTGTACAAATAGGAGACATTAAACTGAATTTGATAATCCAGATGCATAAATAGCACATAGGTTTGTTTTTGGACAATTATACTAATTTTTATTAACTGGATTTAAATGTGTTTTACTTAGAAGAACTTCGACTAATCTCATTATCTTCGCGAAGACCCATGTTCGTGTACTTGAGTAGGGCGTGTTTGGTTTGTTATGTCAGCTCGACCTTAGAAAGATTGGAAGAATTCTGACGTCTCAGCCACCAAGGATTGTACTTTCCCATGCAAATATCCTTTGCAAAATAAACTTCACATGTTATGCTTTAGAGGACACGCATTACTCTATCTAGTGGCATATGCTTACTGAGTTGAAGTCTCGACTCATGTTAGCAGAAACCTTAATGCTTTCTTGCTAACTTGCACATGTGACAACTGGTCAAAGGCTTGTTAAAGTATTTTTGAAAGGCTTTTCATTTATATAGAGTATCTTATGTATAATAGAGAATATTTATATGCACTTCAACATTGTTCTCTGCTTAGGTTCTTCAATTTTTTCAAGAAATATTTATTGATCTCTCTTCATATTTTATTTTGAACATATTATTAATATGTTTGCTATGAAAGTGCAAACCGCAAGTGGACTGGTCACGTTTAAGTAATAAAATGGACATTCTGAGTTTGAGTTGTCGATTTCTCGAGGAATGTATATTTTTTATTACACAAGTTTAATCAATTTAATTCTAATAATAAAAAAAACACTCAATAAAGATTTTAATTTGAAAATGTGAAAGATGATTAAAAATCTACAAAATAAGAAAACATCAAATTTTGGAAATTCGGGAGGAAAATGTGGTTGAGATTTATGAATTCGCTTAATCGTCGCTTAATTAATTTCTTCATAAGCCAATTAACAAATTACTCATTTACGATATTAGAGATTTTTCAAATTTAGCTAATTACATTTCTCGAGCGAAACTAACCCTAGTTGATTAATTTATCTTACTATATGTCTATGTCGATTAAAATCAAACAATCGCATTCAATTTTTATGAAAATAACTCAATAGATCACTTAGAGTTAGAGGTACATCTCTATCCCCTACAAGAACCTAGGGTTTTTACTATTTGGTTTAATAAGCACAATCTTTTCTCGAACGATGTACAAATTATTAAACATAATCATTCATTGACCACATAAATAAAAATGCAAGAAATACAATAGTAGATACACGTAGAAATAAGTATTTTAACATTAAAAAGCAAATACTGAACTTAATTAAGGCTAGATTAAATTTCAACCATAAATCCAACACAAATATTTAGCCATGTTAAACAATTGATAAAAAGAATATTTTTAGCAATATATTACAAATATGACAAAACAATTGAGAAAATACAAGGTTATTGATAAAACCACTTTTTTGGGCTTGATCTTGACTTTCTCAAATATTTCTCCACCTTCCTTGAT
>CAIGRL010156994.1:0-14788 GCA_903798325.1 Fraxinus xanthoxyloides
CCTTCTAATCTTGCTCAAGTTTCTCTATTTAGGTTTGTCTTTCTTGCATAGGAATTTTTACTATTGTCTATTTCCTCGTCAATTTCCATTGTTTTTCAGTTGTCCTGGGTAGAATCATTGGAATGAATCATCATCGAACATTATTAGAAACAATAATTAGACAAATCAGAATCATTAAAGACATCGTATGTTTGGGATGAAGATTTGTATATCAAAAGACAGAATTCAAACAGAGAAAGAATTTAAGACTTTTTTTTATTATTTCTTTCAAGTACTATGTACTAAGCCACCGTTTGCTATTGATTAAAATCAGATTTCTCAGTAGATTTTTTAATCAGATTTTTCAGGATGTGGGTTCATGAAAAGTGTGGTTAAAATTAAGTTGACTTAAATTTTAATCAAAAATTTTAACGGTAACAAACAGGGATAAATATTTAACATTTATAAGCCGCAGTCCCTTTTCGTTCGAAGTTCCTCATATTGGCCGTAAGCCTCGATTGCAGGTACAAAAATTTTGGTTTGAAAATGGTGTCTTGTATGCAGTGGGTGTCTTAACAGTAAGAATCTTTACATCTGGGAAGAATAAAAGAACATTTTAAAAGTGCAAAAAAGTATATAGCTTTATGTGGGGGGACTGGGTGAATCTTGTGAAAATGTTTTATGCATTGTATGTGAACCAGTTAATAAGAATATAAATACTGTATAATGTCTTGATCAGTGATGTAATTATTTCCCTTGAGACCATTTGTGAAATATATAATTCATAAGGAGAAAGTAAATGAGTGGAAGACATAAAGTTCCTTCACTATTTGATGGTTTAGTTTGAAATTCTCTTACCATAATATTCTTTAGAAAAAAAATATGCATAATCCGATAATCCACTTGGATGGTGACCTCCAACAGAGCTCAATGACAACAAAAGTCTTGTTCCTTATTAAAAAATTTGGAATTGGCTTCGGTTCGGTTCGTGGCTGGTCCTAGGGTTGGGTAAAACTTTGTCAAAGGATGAAAATTGTAGCGTCTTATGTTGTGAATTCTGTTTTTATAGTTACAGAAATTAAGGTAATGATTTGTTATTGTAGGGCACTTCATGAAAAGGAACATAAAGCAAATGGCCTTACCAGGATGCAGTTTTTCCTTATTTTTATGGCTGCAAGCTTTGCCTATTACTTATTTCCGGGATATTTGTTTCCGATGTTGACATTCTTCTCTTGGGTATGTTGGGCGTGGCCTCATAGTATCACTGCTCAGCAAATCGGTTCGGGATACCATGGACTTGGTGTCGGTGCCTTCACCCTTGATTGGGCTGGGATTTCAGCTTATCATGGCAGTCCATTGGTTACACCCTTTTCGTCAATTCTGAATGTTGCGATTGGTTTTATCATGTTTATATACATAATTGTCCCTCTATGCTACTGGAAGTTCGACACTTTTGATTCCCGAAAATTCCCCATATTTTCTAATCAGCTGTTCACTTCCAGTGGGCACAAATACGATACTACTAAGATCCTGACCCCACAATATGATCTTAATATTCCGGCTTATGAGAAATATAGCAAGCTCTACCTCAGTCCGCTGTTTGCCCTCTCGATTGGGTCGGGATTCGCAAGATTTACAGCTACCCTCACTCACGTGGCATTGTTCCATGGCAGGTTGGCTCCTAATGCATTATCTGTGCCATGTAGAATCTATTTAGATGTCTCCCTTAATTGAAATGATGACGATTCTTTTCCCTTTTGGCCAGTGATATTTGGAAGCAAAGTAAATCTGCTGTGAAGAATGTGAGCCTCGACGTTCATGCAAAACTGATGAAGAATTACAAGGGAGTTCCTCAGTATTGGTTCCTTGTTTTATTAATAGGGAGCATTGCACTATCCCTCATGATGTCTTTTATATGGAAAGAAGACGTGCAGCTACCCTGGTGGGGTATGCTCTTTGCATTTGGTTTGGCTTGGATCGTCACCCTCCCAATCGGAGTCATTCAAGCAACTACCAACCAGGTAATGGCCCACCTTCCATTTCTAGTTATTTCAACCTCTTTTGATCAATGAAAGCTGCATCAGGGCATTTTAGCAATGTCTAATTTAGTTATCTGGTTATGACTGTTGTGCAGCAACCCGGATATGACATAATTGCTCAGTTCATTATCGGGTATATCCTTCCTGGGAAACCCATAGCAAACCTTCTTTTCAAGATATATGGACGCATCAGTACCGTTCATGCCCTTTCATTCTTAGCCGACCTTAAACTCGGGCATTACATGAAAATTCCACCACGATGCATGTTTGTAGCTCAGGTTTGTACCACAAGCCTCGTCATTACTCCAAATTACGACTATCATCAGTATCCATGGTACTAAGTACGGTCTTAATTTTTTTTCCCAATTTCTAGCTGGTGGGAACACTAGTTTCAGGGACAGTCAACCTCGCAGTTGCATGGTGGATGTTAGGAAGCATTGAGAACATTTGTGATGTTGATGCATTACATCCTGAGAGTCCGTGGACATGTCCCAAATTCCGAGTCACCTTTGATGCTTCTGTCATTTGGGGTCTAATCGGACCTGAGCGGTTGTTTGGATCCGGAGGAATGTACAGGAACCTGGTCTGGCTTTTCCTTATCGGAGCATTCTTGCCTGTACCCGTTTGGATACTGAGCAAAATCTTCCCAGATAAGAAATGGATTCCCTTAATCAACATACCAGTTATATCTTACGGCTTTGCTGGAATGCCACCAGCTACTCCCACCAATATTGCTAGTTGGATCATTACAGGAACCATCTTCAACTATTTTGTGTTCAAATATAGGAAAACATGGTGGCAGAAGTACAACTATGTTCTGTCTGCTGCATTAGATGCTGGAACAGCATTCATGGGAGTTCTACTATTTTTTGCTCTGCAAAATGAGGGCAAAAACTTGAAGTGGTGGGGATCAGAGCTAGACCATTGTCCTTTGGCATCTTGCCCAACTGCTCCAGGGATTGTGGTTGAAGGGTGCCCTGTTTTCAAGTAGCCACACGGCAAATGAAACTAGGATCCATCTTTGAACATTCGAAGACTAAATATGTACAAAGAGAAGATGTTACAGCTGGTCATACAAAAAGTTGCTACAATTTTGAATGACCAATAGCTTTGCATTGTTGTGTATGCTTGACCATTAAAATTTAAGTGAATGTACAGGAAAATTTCCCGTTTTCTGATAGGAATGTCCAACTTTTTCTTGTTAATAGATACTTCTTATTCCTAACACAGTGCAAAACGTCCTTACAAACAGCCCTAAAGATTACCCTGACTACAGGTGCAAAACTAGCGGAACGCCTTTTGATTGTTATGGTTTTTCTCCCATGCCACCACAATTAGTTGAAATGAAACAATTAAGGTCTGTTTGGTATGGCTTAAAATTCAATTAAAATTGAAAATATAGCCGTTATTGGATTACTCGTCTAATAAAAGTCAACAATAACGGCTAGTTTTTCAATTTTAATCCACTTTTAAAACCCTCTTAGTTAGGGTTCTTAACGGTGGAGGGAGCCCATATCGAATGAACCTCCATCCACAAGGATGAGACTTGATAACCACATTCAGACAACATCCATTTCATTGACCATCTTTTGTCATTATTTGGACTAGTACAGGCCCAGCCCAACTGGAGAGTGAAATGGGCCAGGCTGGGTACTAACCCATCACATAAAATCCCCACACCCAATTGCCATCCTTACTAATGATACAACACAGTGGAAAATGTAAAGGGAAAAAAATCATATTTACCTATTAAATTAAATGTTATGATATACTATATAATATTTATATATCATATAAAACAAAACCAAAAACACTGCTTCGTAAAATTACTCAATTACAGTTTCTGTAGCTTAAAATTAAATATGAGCACATAATATGCCTTCATTAATTATCTTAGGAAAAAAGACATTGCAAATTCAAATTTCTATATATAATCAGTCGTGTTCATGCAAAACCCGTAAACATGCGGGATCAGTGACAAGTAATGGAATCCATGAGTTAAGAGTTATAGTCCAACAGAGAATAAAGTAAATTCAGATATAATTGGCCTTCAATTCCTTGTTAGGGTTTGATCTCCTCTCTCAAAATATAGCAATTGATCCATTGTTCTTGATGAATTTGATGATATAATTGGCCTTCAATTCCTTGTTAGGGTTTGATCTCCTCTCTCAAAATATAGCAATTGATCCATTGTTCTTGATGAATTTGATGATATTATTGTGTATGAAGTGGAAAGAAAAGAATTTTTTCACATGTTACCTTCGTTTTGTATTTATAAGAGTCAGAAAATAGTCAAAATTGTGTTCAATTTGGGTTCCAAAAGAGTTTGAAACGGGAAAGGAAACTGCTGAGTTATCTGTGAAAATGGCCAGCGCACACTGACATAACTATCCTGCGCGTGGCGCCATTGAACCATATGGCTCTCGGGTCCACACACGCCATGAATTGCCAGCGCAAGCTTCAGTTTGCATCACATCGTCCTCGAGCAGTTTTAGATATTTTGGTCATAACTTTCTTTCTCGATATCCATTGTGGTAATTCAATACGTGTTGGAAATATAATTCAAAGGGATACAATTCTTCTAGAAATACAATTTTTCTAACTTGAACGTTTATTATCCGAAAAATGGATCTCAAGTCGAGGCTAAAAACCCGGAGCATAATTTTTTCGGCTAGAAATTGATTTGTGAAAATATTTCAACTATATTTCACTCATTTGACCTGCAATTGCATTCGATTGATCCTATATGATCTTCAATTTTCGTTTTGTGATCCGAATCAACTATCGAATGTTTAAACTTTGATCCCCAAACTTTGAATTTATTTCCTTTTTGCCTTTTTTGTTTCTTTCTTCCAATTCCACCAATCTGTGTTGAATTTAACCTAACAAACACAATTAACACAAAATTAAGCTATAACTTTTCTAAATCACTAGAAAATACTCAAATTTATTGGTCTAGATAAGTGTACAAAATACACTTATCAAGTTGCTACAACACGGTGGAAGGAGGATTCTTTGCAAGTTTTCATCTGGGGTTTTGGTATCTTGTGTATAGGTATTCTGTAATTTTTCATTTTGTGATGTAATGCAAATGTTGAGTAATTGCAGATGATCTAGTTGTGTAAACAATGTTGATCTTTATTTCTTTGTTTTGTTTTTTGATTTTGGCGATTGACTTCACGAATATGTTGGATGAAATTGTTAGATTTGTAATGTGAATTGTTGCTTGTGTAAAGAACATAGTAGTGTAAGAAACATTTTACTTTGAAAAAAAAAAATGACGCGTAACAGTACATTTGTGTTCCGCCAAAATCCTGGTATATTACCAGCTTCTCAATGCAAATATTTGAAGTCACAAAAAATAGGGCAGGAAGTATTTGAGGTCATATAAATCTGAAATTAGAAGTCACAGTGCTTCATAAACGACGTACACCGTCAATATGGGATCATGCCAAATAGCAAAATATTTCTAAAATGTCGCAGATAATAATGCTATATAGTGAGAAATGGAATGGTGAGCCCATTGATAGACGGCGATTAAGAGTTTCCATGAGTGTCTGTAACTGGTGTGTGGTTTGCAGTTGATAGATATGTAGTTTATTAGGAAGGTGATGTTCACTAGAAATCTCTATGATAGAAGTTTTATATACGAACAAGACTTTTGATCAATCTTGAAAGATACATACGATTTACAGGCTTTCGAATCCTCTATTGAAAATCACAAGGATGGAAGGAGACTGATAGAATCAATGTTAGAGAAGATGTGAATTAGTAGTAGTATGGGGTTTGATTATGGTAGATGAAATTTGGGCAATAATTCAGTGTGTTAAATTGGGGATTTTGAGTCAATATGGGGAATGGTGAGCTGCTAGTGTTAAAAGATTGGCATTAGTTTAAATTATGTTAACGAGACAATAGATTTGTGAAAAATCAAAAATACTATTAATTTTCAATAAACTTAGGAACAAAATCTCTGTCAGGTAAATTCTGAATAAAATGATGTGTAGTGTAATTTCCACAAGCTATCGATAGATCTATCTATCGATATAAATATGTAGATCTCCATATGGATGTCCTTACGAATGCCAAACTTCGTAGCTCAGCTCACCTGAGTTCCAACTGGTTCCCTATCTGCAGTGCCATTCGCTCTTAATAAGTTCCCAAGAAACCAATAATTAGAGTTCGCAAGCAATTTAGGTAAACTATGAACATGGAAAAAAATCACAAAACTGGGAAATAAGTGCCCTAAGTATTTGCCTTCCAAATAGATTTCAAAGTTCCTTGTATGGCTTTTATCATAGTTCACACAAGAATTTGACCTGACATTTACTATTGAAAATTATATCGATTACATTTAGGTAATAAAGCCTGCAATCTTTGCAGATTTTTGAGATTTCACCTCTTTATGGATTTGTAAAGCACTACTGTCACGTATTTGGAATGGAACCGATGAGTTGAACCAAGTGCCACAACTGATGGACTGCCCCTACCCTTCTGCATGTAGAGATGATTTAGCACTACATGTTGAGGTCTTGAAAAGGGAGGTGGAATCTCCAATTGAGGTGCCGGAGCATTAAGCAAATTCAACTGTAGGTGTGGAGGAACCACTGGCGGTTCCTTAGCATAATCCTCAGGACCGAGTTGCGGATTGTTGTAGCTGGCATCTGGGGACTGAGGTGGTTCAAACCCGGAAATGTTATCAATATCTTCCGGGACAAAATCCTGCAGCTTGCATTGGTGAGAACATGTAGTTCCAAGTATGAATCTTCTATCATTTCTTGTACAAACAACACGCAGATAGCCATATGCAAAACACAATAAAACTGGAATGTGAAAACTCCTATTCAGATGCAATGTTAAGCAAATATCAATGAATCAATCAAGAAAGTATACACAGTCAGGCATAGGTGCAAGGTTGAGAAATTAGATATCTTGCAGTTATCTAACTCGCTGCATGTGTCTTGTGATCTTATTGACATTAATGACATCTTTATGAATCGTAATATGATAGCAGTTTATTATTATTTTATTCTTATCAGTATTTTTCTATTTCTTTGGTCGACACACCGGACTCTACCCTGGAAATTTGTCGCCAAACCTCTAGTTACAAAACTATTAACACTCGCCTTAAACTCCCTCACAGAACTCTTTCTTAACCGTAGTATCCTCCAAAGACAAAATTTGAAGAAGAAAATTTGTTAGCAGCAGCCTGGGAACGGAATTTTATTTACTGAAAGCAGACTACATTGAATCTTCAACATCAAATTTTAAGCTTTCATATATTTTGTTTCCAAGTTCAACAATCAACTGGGCAAGTTGCTGATAGATGAATTGATGAATTTCACACAACCATGGAATAATGTAAGCATAGAAAACAGAAGTTGAAAATGACTCAGAAAGTAAAATAAACTATGCCCCTGACAACCATTAAAATGAGTATTTTTGGGAAAATGAGTTTTGGAATAGTGATTTTTTTTGGAGAATTTGTAGCGAAAAAGTAGTAAAAAGTTTTTGGTTTACGTGCAGAATAATTTGTTGTGAAAATGTATGGTTTAATATGAGTTTGAAAAAAAAAATGAATTTTGTTTTAATGGTTGTCAAATAGGGGCTACAAAATAAATTGGAGGTCACGATTCTTCAAGATCTATCTTATTGTCTAAAGAATGGCCATAAAGATGAGACTCCTCAAACAACCCCAATCTACTTCCTGCCTACTGTATATGAATGTCTTCTTTTTCTTCATTGGTCGAAAATATTCCTTATGTAATAAAAACCTGCTACTTATGTTTTACCCACAGAACTTATGCACAGATAATCTCTCCCAATAATGATGGGGTCCTGATGCAGAAGTAACTCAAAGATAAAGATATCCATATCCCGAGATATATGCACAAAGATAAATGCTAGCTTAATCGGTGGCTCGTTTAAACAAACCAATCTTGAAATTCGTGTGCTCATTTTTTGAGTCTTAATCGGATCGAATTACTCGTTGGAACTTAATGGGATGTGATACCATTATAAGTTGGTCTATATTTTCATCTTTATTCGATGTAGATTCTATTCCTTAACAAGGAGTGCATGCACACAAACACACATATGCACGAAGTCACGAACCTGAGGGAATTATCAGACTTGTTCAATGTGAAAGGAAATGTTACATTCATTGGATACAGCAGAAGCAGCTCAACATTATATTGGGACAGATTGATCTTAAATTAGGCAACATAACAACGCTGCTTAAAGATAACATGAACAAAAATATTTAACAGAGTCTCAGTGGTTTCATCTTTAGATCAGCTGCTCAAGCATCTCCTGATTGAAACTTTTCAATCGAATTAGAACTAAAAGAACAACACAGCATTAGATTTTTGTCAATTTTTCCAAAAATAAAGTCCATAGGGTCCTCTTTATTATCTTTGTACATGTTAGGAAAAGAGAAATAAATAAAAAAATTAACGAAACAACTAGAAACTAAAAATGATAAATCATATGCATTCATAAAGAGGTAAGCAACATCGATGAGGAGGAAACTTGGAAGAGAGAATAATAATTACCTGCAAGTCCAAAATGTTGTAAGCATTGCCTGATTCATCCTGGGCCCATGGCAAGTCAGGAGAATACCTCCATTGTCCGTCAACAATGAACCTGTATTGATAAACTCCCGAAGGAAGTACTTTCATTATGGCGAAGTCTTTTCCCGATCTTTGCAAGGGTTTCCTGATAAACGAAGATCATATTTCAAAACTTCTTACAATTCTTGGAGCCTGAGTTACAAGAGGATAATATATTAATAAACCAATGCATATCACCTTGTTTTCCAATCATCCCATGATCCTTCCACGGCAACTTCCTTGCCGTCGAGGCTCCACGTAATCATTGTCGGAATTCCTTGCTCGTTACAAACATCTTCGTGCCGCGAGGTAGTTTGCATCCACGGACTGGCAATGTTCATCTCCTCAGGTCTTTGTAAAGGAACCGATGGCATCTGAAAAAAGTTCATGAGGAAACTTTAAGAGCATGAATGCTAAGTAGTATTAGACTGTAGTTGAAAATAGAATAAACAAGAGTTCAAATTCTTTTTCTCAAATAAATATGTCCAGTATTGTCCAATTTACCTTACCATGCATGCTATAAGTAAACCAATAATTATATATTTCTGGTTGTTAAAAGTTACAACATAAATGCCAACTAGGCGACATCAAAACGGAAACCGCAAGCAAAACTGCAATTTCTCCTGCAAAAGAGAGCCAATCTAGATTCTAGGGCATGGACAAAGACAGAAGATTATAATTTGTAACGGCGTTACTAATTCCCATCAAATTATGCAACCTATTGTTTGACAGATATCAACTCTGTCTCCATATTCATGCTCAAAAAGTAAAATCCAATAGTTTGATACAAGGAGGATATTCAAACAACTACACAACTCCTTTCCCTTATGTTCATTAACCTTCACTGCTAATGAATTCTTGAAAAGGTCGAATCTTTCTGGGAAATTTCATTGCGCGCATAATCTGGTAATATCAAAACCAAGTAAAACAAGGAAAGCAAAAATTAAATACAAAAATAAACTGTTTACCATATTCCCAGAACAATTCACAGGAGCAACAATTATTTCCCTTCATAAATCTGATAATAAAAGCAAAGTTACAACTTTTTTCAGATCCAGCCATATTAATTGGAATATACAGTCACAGTAGCCAAATCTTACAACACCCACATATGATGAACAATTTAAAGCTAAGCTAAAAATATTCACTCAATTGAAACAAAAATATTATATCTTTACATCTAAAAAATTCAGTAAAAAGAGATCTTCATTAATATAAATATAAACAAGAAACCCCACAAAAATAACTAAAAAAAAAAAAACTAACCTGAGGTCTGAACATCAAAGGAGAGTGAGAAGCCCTAGGGCTGGGAGGGGGGGAATGACCCATGAACTCACCGCCGGCAGGATCTTGATCAGTCATGCTATCCGGCGCAGCGCCACCAACGGCACCGCCACTTTCAACTCCAGATTGGCTGTTGTCGCTTCCATCTTCTCTTCCACTCACGTTCCCCATTATTATTACTGCTACTATACTAAAATATTCTTTCTTACCAACCCAAATTACCAAGAATGGGATCCTCTACGATAAGAATCTTTATATATGTATGATCATTTCTTAAAGAAGGAAATCAAAGGGGTTTCATTTAAGAAGGTACAACATCGGGTAAGCTAGATTAAATACTTCAGTGTGATTACTTGAATTATAATAAAGGTCAGAGTAAACAAATCTGAAAGAAATAGGGTTGTGAAAAAATGATGCTAGGCTATCTAATGTTATGTAATCCTATTATCATATGAGTTTGGAACTTTCTTGAAATGATGCGTTTTGGGTTGAGCTTAAGCATGGGCTTCGCTATGCCTATGAGCAATGCCGTCTGGTGGGTGGGGGCAGGGGATGCTTGATGTGGTTTTAATGGGGGCGGGTCACATCGTCTATTCGACAAGGCCACTTTATTGGGTTTTTCTACCGAAAATGCATGACAATTAATTTCACAATCTCTTACATGTGTGCGTGTCTCGCGTAAATAAAAATAATAATTCTACTTGTACAACTGAGGTTGACAACCTCTCACGTGTGTGCGGGATCCGCATGTTTAAAAAATTCAAAAATAAAAAAGTAGACCCCCTATGTGAGAGGTCAACCTCGATTGTACACATAACATGACTCAAATAAAAAAGTTCCAGAAGATGTGGGCCCTCCCTCTATTTTGATCAAAATGTTTGTCAATCATTTTCGATAAGTGTAACATGATTTTCCTCTATTTTAGGTTTACAGTTAATTATTCTTGTGAATAGAATCAATATATTATGTAATATTTATTAATTTGTTAATGCTTTGTACTTTGATTATAAAGTATAAGACATATTTATATATGATACTGTGCAAAATTAAGAATCTCAGTTTGAAAACTGAAGCAAGATGCTCGACTACACAAAAGGTCAAGTTCAACGTGCAAGACTCAGGATAATTAACAAAGATGCAGATCGGCGAATTTACGAAGCTTGAAGAAATTACTATTGTTAATCGAAAAGTCAGATTAACGGCTCATGCCCAATGCCCATAATCACGAAGAACTATTAAATTAGGTTCTACATCGTCACTCATAAAATCAAGAGTACAAGTAAAAAGGATGTATGAACGTTTAATTGTTGTTGTTATAGTTCATATGATGTCTTTCAAATCGCTAACTTAAACATCGATGAGTTAATGAATTAATAATAATGAGATTAACAAGTTCACATTAACCTCAAATTAACTTTTTAATCAAGGAACTAAATGCATTTGCAAGCAATCCTTTTGTAGCGGAAGCTCGTTCCAAGGATTGTCAAAACGGTGTTTTCCAGACTCAATTTAACGTTATCTTTTCTTCCAAACTACCAATTCAAATTGCTCCAACACACAACCAATATATTCACTTCGATTGTTCCTCAATCTCTCACAAAAGACTATACTATAGTGTTGATTTATAAACCAAAATGAAAGAGGCACAAGAAAAGAACCAAAAACATAAAGTTAATAACCGATTTTGGAACACAAAGGCAGCCGGTTTTTCCTTCTCTAATGGCACACATTTCTCTCTTTTTCACACACAAATCGCATACTTATGGCTAGGGTAGAAAGAACATATGTATAAGGTTGGTTAGGCTTTAGTTGGACCAATAAAGGGTTAAATGAGTCAAAATTCAAAGTCATTAAAGAGATAATATATATAATCCGTGAGTAGCATTAATTTCTTAAGCTACTTCGAATTATCCACGTTGTTTTCGAGTCGAGCCTTTGGACTTGGCTATGGTAATCAATTCACCAGGCTTGTGAAATTATATTCCAATGTTTACATCATAGTCCGAAATTTATAGGGTATCAAAACCCAACAAATCTTCAGCTTAATACCTAATCAACCTGCAAGCAATCAAAATGCAAAGTTAATACTTGTATAATCAAGGCAACAAATAAAATTGGGATCACAAACCTTACCTCGTGTTTTGAACGTGAAACACATACCATATATGCTCCATGTACTTACCAGGGGTAAGGTAAAAAACACACAGTAGAAGCAGATAATAACGGTAAACAATTAAGAGTAAATAATCATGAGATTAAAATATAACACATGACAACCCACAGATCTTTTCAAAAACATATTTACACAGAACAACATATTAACTCCAAGTTAATCAACAAACAGTCAACACATATACAAAAAATGCGTAAATGATCCAAAAAATCTCACCACACTTATCCTATCATATTATGTGTTGCTCACATCTCAAGAACACATATCTCATCTCATCACCCACCATGCTCGCTAGACTGATTACTCAACTCATGTCTAACGGTAAACCTCTGTAGATTCTAAGTCTTCCAGATAATCCTTTATCACCACATCGTTTCTCCCAATCTAAGTGAATAATAGGTTTCCACCTAACAGAAGTGATAGAAGTGTCTCTCTCACACTCAACCTGATAATGGTCTTCACATATAAAGGATTCCAACATTTAATCACCTCTTCACTTGTGATCCAAATGTTAATTCCACATATCTGGTACATTCCACCAATGTACCCCCAGACATCTATAATACACCTTACCAAAAGACACTCAACACACTTATCGCTAATGCATCATAACCCACTATGCATGCAAACAATTACACCAAGTAATCAGATAGCTCTCAGATTCATACAAATACACATATCAAACATATTAAAATGCAACAAAATTAAGCAATGACACACATGTAGAAATGATTATACACAAATCCACATGTAGTAACTAGGTTTACTTCTCAATATACCTCAATAGGGTCATCATTCGACCCTATAGCCACATTCGTCTTGCCTCTCATCTTACCCTTCTACTTATCATTCTTCTTAAAATAGTCCCTAATAAAGTGTCCAAACTTGCCATAATTGTAACACCACTTAATATTTCACATCCCTTACCTTTCTACTTACCACCATCATCACTTGATTCGTTACTCGAATCTCTATTATCATGAGCTCTACTCAAATCCATCCGCTTAATCTTCATTCAACTTCTCATCATATGTAGCTCACTACTCTTCTTATCATCTTTTCAGTCTTAATCTCCATCTCCTTACTCTTAAGGGAATTTATGACAATCTCGAGTGTTAAGGTGTATATATCATACTTAATCGCATTTTTAACCTCCCTATATAAATCAGACATTTTATTTAGTAAAATAATTGTCTTATAAGTTTTAGACATATTTTCATCACAATTAACAATATTTTGAACAAATTTGTTAAAAATTTCACAATTGTCATCAAGATCATTTGAAAGATCCATTTTAAAATTGAAAAATCTTTCAAACAAATAAAACTTATTAGAAGTAGGTCCTCCAGTTTTTGACAAAGTTCTATTGTAAAATCAAAAATCTCAACTTTTCTCAAAACAGTTTCAGATAGGTGTAAAATAATTGAAGTATAAGTTCGTTCATCATATTTTCTTTTTGCACTTCTATCATATTTGCAGGAAGTATATCATCTATGACTTTTGAAACTTTTTATTGAACCAAAATTTCCTTCATCTTTTGCTCCCAAATTGAAAATTCCAATTTCAAAATGTGAAAACATTTAAAAAATGAACAACCAAAATGCACAAATAGACCACACAAAGTAATCTTAAATATACACCGTTCTAGATTCACAAGGTCTTGTGAGACTCGAAATCTCAGTATCAATGGAATGTTCAAATGTGTCAAGTCCTTATGCTCTAACAGAATAATCAATGCAATATGAAGACATGTCAACAAAAAATTCAAATTCTCATGCAATGCAGTCTCGCATAGTTACTAAACGACAATTAAGGCAGAAAATCAATTACCAACTTCTAATCAAATTCAGCACTTCAAACAAAATAAATAATTTCTAAATTTCTAGCTCAAGCACTGGTTATTCCATACGGTAACTACAATCCTAAAGTCATCGCACACGATGACGCGCTAATGCTGAAATTCAAATTGGGATAAGCCACCAAAGCGAACCAATCTGAGTTCGAAAATGACGACATTTGCAAATTTATCACTTTAGGGTCACCACTATTCACCTTAAAGTCTCCAACAACTAAGCAACCAATTAAGCAAAAAAAGAACCCGAACGCGCAATGGGCAAAATTGTGGTTTAATTTTGCCCAAAACAGAAATTTAACACCACTACAGGTCCACTACACCTCTAAGAGCAATGTCTTCAGAAACCGCCGTCAGAATCAATGCCCGCGCCCTCATGCACCGACCACCCAGGAGCGTCTCCACCTGCACGTCACGTCGGTGGTCTCTATTTCACCAAACTCTTTCTGGTTTGGCCGAAAAACTGATTTGCACGTCCAGCAGACTTAAAGAATACTGGATAGATTCTGCGTTTCTATTTCTACTGATTCTCTACTTGTTTTCATATCGATTTCTGGTCAGATTTTGGAGCCAAATCCACCAACTTGAAGTTCTAATACCAGTTGTCGTGGAAGCTCGCTCTAAGGATTGTCAAACGGTGTTTTCTAAATTCAGTTTCACGTTACCTCTTCTACCAAACAACCAATCCAAATGTCTCCAACCCACAACCAATATATTCACCTCAGCTACTTCCCAATCTCACTCACAAAGGACAAGATTATGCTGGTTATTTGTAAGCCATAAATGCACGAGAAAAACAATGAAAGAGACACAAGAGAGAACCAAAAACACAAAGTTAATCACCGATTTT
>CAIGRL010157001.1:0-11389 GCA_903798325.1 Fraxinus xanthoxyloides
TGGTATAATTTTTCACCCGAAAAATTTTAAAATTTTGGATCTGTTTGTTCACGTTTGGCTTTATTTTACATAGAAATTGTCCATTAAAATGATTTTTTTTTTTACAATTGGTTATGAAATTTGTTACAATTACCAAAAAGTAAAAAAAAAAAGTTTGTCGAAAACTATTTTTCATTAAAGTTTAGTGTTCGTTTAACTTCGTTTTACATGAAAATTGTCCATTAAAATGAAAAAAAAATTTACAATTGGTTATGAAATTTATTTTCATTGTCATTATAATAAATAAATAAAAAAGCTCACATTTCATGGAAAAGCCACATGTGTGGCGGGAGGGAGGAAAAAAAATTTGTCATCAAACAACAAAAAAGGTGGAAAATGGAAAATATTTTCCTACTTTCATGGAAAATATTACCTATCAAACACAACCTTATTGTTCTCTTATGTTAAATACTTTGCTTTGGTAGTATGAATGATTGCTATGATTTTATTGTCTTAAATACTTGATCATTAATTTTTATCTGCTTACAAATACCACTATTTATGAACATCTTCATAAACATACTCTAAGTTAGAGATGAAAACAAGCAAGCATGTCAAATATATCTATTTCTTAATCATTTATAGGGATGATAACGGGATGGGTCGTGGTAAACTCCCCCGCCACGTCGGATTATTTCCCATCCCGTACCCTCCCCATTACCTTTTTAAAGAGGAGCGGGGCCCTTGCCCCATTTACTGCTCTCTTTTTTTTTTTCAGTTTTAATAATTCATTTTATTGTCCTCATTTATAGGGATGGTAACGAGTCGTGGTAACCTCACCCATCGCGTCGGATAATTTCCCGTCCCGTACCCACCCCATTACCCTTTTAAAGAGGAGCGGAGCTCTTGCCCCATTTACTGCTCATTTAATTTATTTTTTTTATATAGTTTTAATAATTCATTTTATTGCCCTCATTGAAGTGAGGCAATAATATATTTATTAATTAATTTGTTTATTTTTAAAAGTTAAGTTGTTCAAATATACTTTACAAATTAAGGCTTTTATTGTTTACTATGTTCCTTATATAATCTTAGTTGACATCTTCTATTAGAACTAATGAAATTTCGTGAAATTTCCCATTTAAAAATGTTGAATTCTTAAAAAAAATTAAAAAACTAAAAGTTAAATGGGGTGGGGCGGCATGGGACCCTTGTTATCCGTATCCGCCCAATGGCGAAGTCTCCCGTCTCGTCTTGTCACCAACCTGAATACTCGATTAAACGGGTAATCCCCAGTTCGAGACGGGACACCGCAAGTATCGAATTTGACGAAATTTTTTTTGTCATCTCTCATTTAAGTCATATTTAATTCAAGATACTAACCCTGCCATTAATATGTATAAAGTATAAACAAATGTAAACCCCCTTGAGTCGTACTACGTTGCCTCAAACGAGAATGAGGTTAAATTTCATCTGCTGTCACTGGACGTTTAGCAAAATTTCAATTGGATTATTAAACTTTTGTTTATTTCAATTTGATTAATAAACTTTAATTTTGTCAGTTTTTCACCTTGTATCACCCATTGTCCCCAAAATTACAGTTGAAACTAATTTGAATTTTCAATTATTGAATGCTTTCAAACCTTAATTACTAATAATCAGAAATCTCTCTCTCTCTCTCTCTCTCTCTCTCTCTCTCTGTGACTATATCTAAGGCAGATGTAGGCAGGCCATGGGACGCAACAACCGGCTGAAAGTGTAGGTCGTCATCCTACAAGTTTTGAGGGCATTCATGGAGGTTTGCCGAGACTCTTCGACAGAAAATTATGAAGAAAACCAAGTAAAAACCTCACATAAAGACTTGGAGGAGCATTCTTCAGTTTGGAATGATCTATGATAGACATAAGAAACTAAGCTGGAGGTGTCATACTGGCGTCTAAGATAGTTTGTGGTGTTTTATTTATGTTTTTCTTCACAATTGTTATGTTAAAGGTTTTTCCTCAGCCATAAGTGAGCGACAAATAAAAGTAGCTCCTTTTTTCATATATATAAAAAAATACAAATAAAAATATGGAAGAATCGAACGAAGTGCAGATATGCACATAATGACTAATTTCACATGAATATTTGAACAAAAAAAAAATGAAATAAAGATTAATTAGAAAAAAATATTACCAATGTTGTCACCGGCGTAATTGTCCTCGTAGCAGTAACCGGCTTCGTTATTAGAAACGAGGCTCGAGAATGTGTTTGAAACACACTAATGTAAGTGGGTTGCAAAAATTACAACACACTAATGACGGTATAAATGGACTTTTCCAATGTGTTTTTACTTTTTATCCCCTTTCATTTGGTTTGCTTATCTGTAATGATTGGGTTTAGGGTCAAATAGCTTTGATGAAGAAAATAAGCCGCCCCCATTAAATTTTTTTTTAAAAATTCTCCTTCTTAATTTTAATTGTACATTTTCCGATCAATCACCATTCCAAAACTTATAAATTCTTCAAAATGGGGGCCAAACAATGACTAAGTTAGGTTCACACTCGTGTCGAAGTTGCCGACGTCAACGTCGAAATTGCCGACATCGATCTTTCTAAGCTGGATTGAGTGGGTTTAGGGTAATGGGTAATTGGAAATAATGGAAAATAATTGGAAAAATGGGTACAGCTCAAACAAAATGTAGTATGCCCTCATTTTAATTCTAATGCATTTTTTTCTTCTCTTTTCACACATTTTTCAGTAAAAAACATTACACGTAAAACCAAAAAAAAATCTTATTTTCTTAATCATAAATTCTCCAAAAAATTACTATTTCAAAATATAATTTTCTTAAAACCTAGTTAAAATGAAGCCAAATCAAGGGCGTAATTTAATTTTTTTTTAAAGTTGGGCGATATTTTGAATTGCCACGTCACCATCAAGGCCGGTCCTGAGATATTCGAAGCCTAGGCGACAAATTATTGCGAAACTCTTAAAAATAATTTTTCATAAACCTATTGATCTCTTTAGTATCATTTGTGTTCTATTCAAATTGATTTTTTTATATTATTTTTGAAAAATTAAATGAGCCCTTTTAAAATAAATAACTTATTTTTAGTTTTCGTAAAAATTAATTCTCTAATTTATTTTTTTTTAAAAATATAAGCTTGCTAAAAAATTATGGGATATCTTTTTTTAAAAAAAATAATTTTGTGACATCGAAAATTGTATAAACAAAATTCAAGCCAACTTAAGAGTAAATAATGATTTTTATTGATAATTACTTACAAAATACAAATGTATTTATCAAAAGAGATATTTAAAATATGAAGTTGTTAGGTTTCCTCTCCCTCTTTCCCCTAAGGATATCGTCCTCCTTTCTATATGAAATGATGAGTTTGTATCTTTCATATTCCTATCATGTCACAACAGTACCAAGCTAGGAACTTGTGCGGTGACTTAAGTCCAGATTGGTTGCTAAGGTCGGCTCCATCAGTTTATCATGAAGCCATTTTAAATGGGGGTCCCCAATAATTAATGAACTGATTAGATAATGAATCTATAGCATTTGATTGGTGGAATTGGTGGGCGCTAACGTAAGTCCTTCCAAATGTCATTAATGATTGAATTTTTTGACAGTGTGTAAAAAATCTACAATCATCATATCCCCTCAAACCACGACGGTCATAAGTACGAGTTGACATTGAAGATTCGACCTTAATTTAGCATGAGCTAAGTGCATATGACAAACGGACTTAATTAAGTCACAGGTCGGATGTTAACAAAGCTCATTAAGAATGTTAGTTTTCAAGTGTTTTGGGTCTCTTATTTAGTTTATCATGTTATTTAGTCATATCTTTTAAATGGAATAAATGATCCAACTTAAAAAAGAATTGAGTTTTTTTGTTGAATTTTTAAGCTTTTAATTTTTTAAGGCCCTAGAGAATTAAGGCCCAACGCAATGGCCAAAGTTTCCTTGGGCCAGGGCCGGTCCACCATGCTGTAATCGGGTTCTGTGATTCTGTATATACGTGTAGCACCGTCCAACCTGTAGCTCCAAATCTCGGAAGAAATTCATCAATTTTCATCGCAAGGAATACAAGAATCACAAAATGGTGCGTAAACTATTTTATTCATTTGTATATCGTTTTAATTGCTCATTTATATTTAGGGTCTAGGGTTGTTATTGCGACGTGTTGGCTTTCATTCAGATGGTTCGACATATTATTATTATTTCTTTAAAAATTTTCACGATCTGAAAACATAATTGATGTATTGGATTGGTTCTTGATAGCGTTTTAGGTCTGAATACCTGTGACAGCGCAATTGTGATTTGACGATTGAATAATTTGGTAATCCATGGGGATCTTTAGGAATTTACAGTATAGTGTAGAAATTGGCTAGGTTACGTAAGATCAATTTTTATTAGTTGTTCGCTTCTGGGCTGAAAGGGGTTTGAGATTGTTTCTTTCTTTTTTATTTTTATTATTTTTTTGTGTAATAGCTATTTTGGGTTTATTTCATTAAGTGCTTAAATTGATTTGTATAACGTTCACAGATGTAATCTGATTCAGTTAACACGAAGCAGGAAATTTTCTTTATTAAATGTATTGAAAATAATCTTTATTTTTTCAATTGCAGGTCTGTTTGAATTACTTTATTATTTTGCTGCAGTTCTTATATGTATAGAGATGAGATTTCTGAAAAATATCTTTATTTTTAACTGTAGTTATATAAATGAGCACTTATTATTAATTATTTGATTATTTTCTGCAATTCTTGTAATCATAAGAGATAAGATGTAATTTTTTTTATTATATACAGCTTATGATTTACTTTAATGTTTGATATTTCAAGCGACTGAAGTAACTTTATTTGGTTTCTGCAGTCATCGCTTGCTGCTGCAAGAGCGGATAATTTTTACTATCCTCCAGAATGGGAGCCAAAAAAGGTATGCTTACGCCACATATTGACGGTTTGATTTTTGCAGTGAGTTATTTATTTTGGGGCTTCTTACACTGCTCTTTTTTTCAGGGTGGGTTGAACAAATTCCATGGACAACACGCTTTGAGGGAGAGAGCAAGAAAAATAGATCAAGGCATCTTGATTATAAGGTACTGAACTAAGAGTGTTTGATCATTAATTTGCAATGTAGCTGCTTTATTCACAGTATCATTGTTGCATAACTGTGTTAAATGGTTCAAAATTTTAGTATCATGGTGAGAAAACCAAGGAGGTAGTGTTTGAGTGGCCAAGAAAATAAGAATGTTTCCCCTAGCAATATATCACATGTGAGAATTTTGTATTATACAGAAGCCTGCAGTCAGGTTTTTTGTTTATCTTTCCTCTGTATGACAAGTCAATATGAGCGTATAATTCTGAATAATTGACAGAGGCTAAGAAAAGTTTGTGACTAAGTAAATGTTTGGATATAAAGAAATGTTGAACGGAAACCTTTATTCTCCCTACTCACTAACTTGAGCTTGTTGTGACTAAGTAAATGTTTGGATATAAAGAAATGTTGAACGGAAACCTTTATTCTCCCTACTCACTAACTTGAGCTTGAGTGGTGGTGTGTAAAATTGAGTATACACAATACGGGGTCTAACTTAAATACTATAACCATCATTTAAGTCTTAATTACTTGTCCATGTATGTATTATTTGTAGTCCTAAAGCTGTTTAATACTTTCTCCTCAGGATGTCTGCTTCTTTGAGAAAACCTTTGAAAATCTTGTCACTGAATGGGCAAAGTGCTTAGGGTAGTATCATACGAACGGTACTGATTTTTATTGTTTTAATTTCATCCAGAATCCAAGATTAGGAAAATTATAAAAAAAAAAGGGTAGCTTGAAGCACTTGATCATTTTAAGCAAGAGCATTGTGTTCTAACCTGTCGAAGTTCTTGATATCTTTTAAAAGCGTAAACCAATGACCATTCTCAAAAACATGTTTGGAGACACTGATCCAATGCTTTTTTTCATAATGTACTTGTTACTGGTGTTTCAATTGTCTGTTTCTTTGTGAGAGCAAATTGTGTTTGGTTGCATTAACAGAACTTCAAAAATACTTATTTCATCGGGACACGTCTTTCTGATCAAGTGCTAACCTGTTAGGACAATACATTTTCTTCACAAAAACTGTGCGGATGAAGCTTTTTGTATAGTAGATACTTCTCAACTGTTATGGAGGTTTTCTGCCCTTAAAAGAAGAAAAACATCAGCTTGGTTTTGTAACTGATGTAATAGTCCATCGATACATCTTTTTTTATACTTGTCTAGAGAGTTTTACTGAACTGCAAGTGTGTTTGGGATTGCTCTCGTGCTTTTGTAATGCATCAGAATCCAATGAGATTATAGAACTGAGAAAATTTGTCTCATGTTTTATTGTTTTGCCAACAATTCAGAAAAATAAATTTGTAATATGATGAAACCAAAATCTTCATTCAACTATGAACGCAATTGCATGATCAAATGATCCATAAAAACCTATGGACATTCCTTTGATTCCCTCATTATAGGCATAGTAGAAGCTGACAACAAGAAAATGACTGATTTTTGCATGTAATTTCCATTTTTCAGGTTTGAGATGCCATTTAATATTTGGTGTGGTGGATGTGAGTCCATGATTGCAAAGGGTGTACGATTCAATGCAGAGAAAAAACAAGTTGGAAATTATTACTCCACAAAGGTATGCTATTGTTGATAATGCTTATTTACTCCTTGCTAATTAGGATTGCTAACGGCGATTATCTATTTCCTTTTCCAGATATGGAGCTTTACAATGAAATCCGCATGCTGCAAACATGAGATTGTTATTCAAACAGATCCAAAAAATTGCGAGTACTTAATTATTAGTGGAGCCCGTAAAAAGATTGAGGAGTATGACGCAGAAGATGCTGAAACTTTGGTACTTCCAGTAGATGAGGGTGAGTATTTTTACCAGTTACTCTTGAATATCTCACCATGTCAAGTTTACAACTAGTGCACCACTGTTGCCCACATTCCACAACGGGCGCTATCGTATTACCTCCTGAATGAATAGTTTATTGTTAACTCATACTAAATGCTGCTCTCTGAGATCTTGTTTTTACACTAAATAATGGTTTTCTTCTGATATCCAATGGCCTTCACAACTTTACTGGAACTATCTGGATTTTCTTTCTGGATGCCTAATACATCTCTTCTCCCCGAGCACTTCAATCTTCTGTAAATGATTTCTCTAGATCTAAAATTATTTGTTCTTTTGCAGATAGAAGCAAGCTGGTAGATCCTTTTTACCGTCTTGAACATCAGGAAGAAGATATAAAAAAGAAGAAAGAAGCAGAACCAGTATTGGTGCGTCTTCAGCGAGTTTCTGATGTGAGGCATTCAGATGATTATGCCTTGAACAAGGCGCTCCGAGCCAAGCTCAGGGATCAAAAGAAAAGAGTAGCTGAAGAAGAGGCTATTTCTAGGAAATCAGGACTTGGGATAAGACTTCTTCCATCTTCTGAAGAGGACACTGCTGCGGCTTCCCGCATAAAATTTGTTTCCAAGTTTGACAAGAACCGAAGGAACAAAAGGGCACTAATTCAGTCCGCTTCAATATTTTCCGGATCATCTGGATCTGCATCCGATAAAAGACGGTTGGAGCTGGAAGCTAAGAGGAGAAAGATAAATGCTGCCTCTGCATCAAAAGTATTGGTAGGAGGATTTAAGCCATCATCATGGTCTCATGCTGCTGTTCCTTCAGTAAAGTTTAATAGGGCTTAAAATGGTCCGTCACGCATAGTTGAATATGCGGTTTCTTTCTACGCGTGATAGTTTTTGAGTTCAATGTTGGCCTAGTTACTAATCAAAATAGTGTGCGCGTGCGCGTCTATATGCTATATAGCCTGTTATACAAGATTTTCATATCCGTCCTGCACGTAGTTTATGGTTTCATCTTATAATAATGAAAATGTGTTTTTAAGTGTTCTCTTATGATCATTGTTCTACGGTGAACAAGAATGATATCAATGTTATTCTTGCATTGATCTTTTGAAAAAGTTGGCCTATGCAGGTCTAATGTATTTCATAATAAGCAGATGTTTAAATCGAGTGTTGACTTATTTTGCCGGATTGATCTTGATTTGACTCTCTTCTTCCTCACCCCAGCCTGACTACGTCTTGTCCTTTGATAATGGACATAAATATCTTAGTACCCTTTCACAAATTCAAGGTCACTGGGAATCCTGTATTGGTACTGTCGTCGTGTTTTGAATTCTATAGTTCTTCAGTCGTACACAGCCTGATTTTCAACCTATGCTATCATAATTTCCTGAAGCATGAACAAGGACATTTGAACACTTTCCTTGGCTGTCATTATTTTTATTGAGTGCAGGATTGAACAAGGCACAGCAACCACTACCAATCTGAAACAAGAGTGTTTTCCTTCCCCATCTTTATGATAGTCAGTGACGCTCAAACCAGTCACTTCATGTTAAAAGGCACTCTTTAAAGCCTTCAAATTCGAGCTACTATCTCATCCATCATCTCCAATTATCGATTCTCGTGCTAGCTGAGCAACAAGTTTTGTAGTTCTTTTTTTTTTTAAAGAGTGAAAATTATTTATTCCTACCCAGTTTATAATTTCAGTCTATATGGTGCTTACGTGACATTAAATGATAAGTACAATTATTAAGTAATTTAATTTTACATTTTATTTAATTTATCACCTAACTTCATATGGATTGAGATTATAATCCTTTTTAACTTCATTCTTTAAGTCGTCGAACAAATTTAAGCCCATGATTGAGGTCTATTTTTGGCCAAAATGTATTTTGTAATGAATTAATTGTTTACATGGTTACTGAACTTATTATATGTCTTCAATTACTTACTGAAATTTAAAATGTCGAGTTTTAACCATTTAACTTTAGAAAACGTTGGATGTTACACACTAGTATAACTTCTATGTAAAATTTCTAAGGGAATTGGTGACGTGATTGACGGAATGCACAAGTGCCATCTCGTCACGTTGTTAAACTTTGAAATGGTTGAATTTTGACCACTAAACTTTGGAAAATATCTTTAATTGCTCATTAGATTTTGAGGAAAAAAAAATTCTATTACTCATTGAACTTTGAGGTGGTCGAATCTTGATCACTAAATTTGTGATGGTTGAATTTTGGCTACTAAATTTTGAAAAATGCCTTCTATTGCTCACATCAAATTTGGGTTTAATTAACGTCCTTTGTTAAAATTACAATTTATTGTATATTTCGTTGCAAAATGTAAATATTATGTTAGACAACATTTGCAAAGTCGCGCAAAGAAAGTGATTACTAATTGCAATTGAATGCCCAATAAATTTGTTATTAAATTTTACTTTTAATATTTGAATTTTACAACGAGATACACAATAAGCCTTTATTTGGTCGGGATTAAAATCAGGTTTTTAACAAATTTTGATAAAAATTAATGAAATGTGTAGTTGAAAAGTTGTGGACCTCATAAATATGTGGTTCAAACTAATTGTTAACTTTGAGTTTTGATTAAAAAAACATATTTTAATTCTTAGAAACTACGGACTAAGCCCTTATTTGGTATAGATTAAAATCGGACTTTTAGTAGATTTTGATAAAAGTTTATGAAATATGTGGTTGAAAAGTTATGGGATCTATAAAATATGTAGTTAAAATTGATTGTTGACTTTGACTAAAATTAAATTTTGAATTTTAATCGTACCAAACATGGGTTAAATTTGTTGTTAAAATTAAATTAAATTCAAGTTTTAATAAAACACTTCAAAAACGAATTTTAATTATTGTGAGCAATAAAAGACGTTTTTCAAATTTTAGTGGTTAAAATTCGATCATGTCAAAGTTTAGTGAGCAATAGCAAACATTTTTCAGAATTCAGTGAGCAACCAAATTCTTCTTTAAAGTTTAGTAGCCAAAACTTGACTCTCTCAAAGTTTAGTGATCAAAATATGATCAGCTTAAAGTTCAGTGAGCAATAGAAGATTTTTTTTCAAAATCGAGTGAGCAAACCGAGACCTTTTTTTTCAAAATTTAGTGACCAAAATTCAACTAACTCAAAGTTTAACAGCATGATGGGACGTCATGGGTACATTCTGTCAGCCACGTCATTAATTCTGATAGAGGTTTTAAATGGAAGTTATACAAATGAATAACGTCCAACGTTTTTCTAAGTTTAGTGACCAAAACTCGACATCTCAAATTTCAGTGAGCAATTGAAGATATAGACATAAATTCAGTATTCATTGGAACAATTAACTCTTTTGGAATAATTTTTTTTGAAAAATGTATGATTAAGAAATAAAAAATAAAATTTTGAATTTGCGTGTGAAATTATTATATGAAATAATGTGTTGTTGAAAATGAATTTTGAAAAAAATAAGTTAGAAAAATGAGTGCCAAACATAGGCTAAATGTCAATAAAATTGTGTAGTTGTTTCATCAAACTTAATCTCTACTAACCATTCTTTAATTTAAAGATAATTGGATTTGTTTGCTCCATTCAACAATTATAACTGTTGGTGCATATTCGACATTATTCACATCGCCAAAAAGTACATTTTTTGGAATCCAAAAACAGTAAGCTGTTAGCTCCCGAAACGCCGTTTGGTTCAGAGAAAGGAACATGAATTTTCGGCTGATTTTCCGAATCTCCCCAGACAAGCATGATCATAGTACCTACCATATCTTTTTTCTGGGACAAATTCCGATTTTTAAGATATTCTTTCACTTTTCTAACCGTACAAACTGACACTTTGAAGTTTGATCACATATGTATCAAGAATTTGTGAACCTACGCATTTTAAGGTTACATGCTTTTCTATCTCACCACGCAACTGAGGCAAAATCAGTCAAACTCAAATATAAAATTATATTTCATTCGCTTGTCTGGATAATATTAGACAATTTTAAAGAAGAAAGGTATTTCATGTAATATGACTATTGTCGTCTCTAATCCCACTCCGTTTAACATATATGAAATGTCGTGACTGAAAGAAGGACGAGTATAACATCATCATCGTTTTGGTTTAAATTTTTATTCACGACGATTGTTTACGTTTACCGAAACAGTAACAAGTTAACTTTTTTTCGTCCTAGACTACACTAGAGTAAATATCCAAAATGCCACTTGAACAGAGCTGTAGCAAACAGATTCAAAATCAGAAAATTTAAAAATGAGGTGAATTGTCTATTATACCCTTGTTCCTAAGTTTTAACTATTTTTCTGCAATTTTCCGCACTTTAACCCCAAAATTGGTAACAGAATCTAGTAACAAGATTGAAGATTTTTAGAACTTATAAAATGAATAGAAGAAATAAAATTATTTTAGAAGAATTATAAAATATTAATATATTAACTAATACTAATCGTATTAAATTGCAAGAATTAGAAAAATTTAAGTACTAAATATATATTTCTAAGTGAAGA